>VDFB02008971.1:0-15544 GCA_007258455.2 Sequoia sempervirens | reverse complement strand
CATCCCATTACCCTCTCTATTTCATTGTATGTTCCATTATCCCCTCTTGGTCTTGCCCCATTGTCTTCCCCTAATTTACCCTACATTCCTTTATTCCCTCCTAATCCTATCCCATTAACCTCTAATAGTTCATGCTATATTTTGTTATCTCATCCTAGCCCATCCCATTAATCTATTCTAGCCCATCCTATGTTCCATTAACCCCTTCTATTCCCATCACATTACCCTCTCTTATTTCACCGTATGTTCCATTATCCCCTCTTGGTCTTGTCCCATTATCTTACCCTAATTCACCCTATGTTCCTTTATTCCCTCCTAATCCCATCCCATTAACCTCTAATAGTTCACCCTACATTCTACAATCCCCTCTTGGACCATCCCACTAATCTCTTCTAATCCATTCTATGTTCCATTATCACATTTGATCCCATCCCATTGTACCCTCTACTATTTCACCATATTTTAAATTATCCCCTCTTGGTCTTGTATCTTTATCCCTTATATGCTATAACACCTCCATCCAAATTTTATCCTATACACATGTACCATTACAGGAAATCTTTCTTTCCACTCATTATTGATGAAAGTTCTCTTGTCAATTACTGCTACACACCTCAACAAACAACTTCATGTGCTATAGTAAAACCTTAGAAACATCCTAATTCATCGTATGTTCCATTATCCCTTTGAAAGATGCTAGTAACAAAGTAATCCTAACTTCATTCATGTGAACTTCATTGTGGCATTATCATTATTTTGACAACATGCCCTCATTAACATTACTTCATTAGCATATGCAATTTGAATCTCAATGCGCACTTAACTTTGGAATTTGCAAGAGTTTGGACTATCCCAGTGGACTTAGTACTTTCACCATTCGGTGATCTATAAGCACTATACTATAGTCTCAATTGAGGCAAACCATTTACTCTTTCATGCAAGGTCACTACCACCAATAGGGATTGTATTGTTGCATAGACTGCCATCACTTCCCAAAGTTTTCTTAACATTGTGTTTCAATTTCTTTCAACTGTCATTGACCTTTACCTTGTATTGATTTTTGTTATCAGTATCACCATTCTTGACCAGCTTCCTTCAAAATTTGTTGCAGTCATGATGAATGAATTTTCTACATTTTTAATTTCTGCTCATTTATGATAGTCATATTGTTGCTCTTTTCATCTTCATTTGTTGCTCATTTATGACA
The DNA here is from genome assembly GCA_007258455.2 of Sequoia sempervirens. Lineage (NCBI taxonomy): Eukaryota > Viridiplantae > Streptophyta > Pinopsida > Cupressales > Cupressaceae > Sequoia > Sequoia sempervirens. Next base: position 14,337 of record VDFB02008971.1, on the reverse strand, counting down.
GTTATAAAAGGACTACCTAAACTTGTTTGTATGATTGTTAGATATGTTGTTCATTTTTAGATGTTGACATCAGATAGCCCTGGAGATGTTGGTGGTGCGATGGACCATGGAGTTGTTGCAGCAATAGCTAGTTCTGATCCTTTGAGAGAGGTATGCAATAGATTAGTCGATTTGACATTATATTTTCTCTTTTATGGTCTATTATTGAAAATTTTCATGATACTTGTATGTAGTTTAATTTCTACCTTGATGGTTGCTACAGGTGGCTATCACTCCAACTCGTGGATGAGGTAATGTTGTAAATGTTCATGATGACTATTTGTATGTGGTAAGTGACTATATTTTCATATATGTCATTCCACAATTTATATTTCTATGTATTAACATTTATAATTTGTATTGAATTAGTTGCAGCTCCAGAGGAGTGAAGAGAGGAGGACTAGTGAGCATGTTTGAAAGACAAGAGAACCAACATGCACTCCATCCAGCCGACTGTCGAAGGTAGCACGAGATCGTTTTCCTTCCCCTAGAGGGAAATGACTATGTATTAGGGTCATTTGTTGTATGCCTATGTGACATTTTGGAACATATGTTTTGTACTATTGATATATATATGTGACATTTTATGTCCATATAGCTCTTTTGTAATAAGCTTGTATGGATTTTTTGGATATATTGTATATACTTTTATCAACATATATCATAGTATAGCCTTACGAATTTTTAATTAAAGAAAATATTATTTTACTACTGTCATTCTTGAATGATGTTATCATGATATCATAAATTATTGAATTCATATCATATTATATGATTATTGGAGGTGACCCCCTCAAATTGGTCTCCTATATTTATGTTTTTTTATCAATATGTACAAATATCATATCATATTTTTTATGGCTTGATTAATATAACTCCTTATTTGTGTCTTGTTAATAAAACACTTTGTGAAGTTTGGATATGTAAGAATATTTATATTTCACATTTAAGGGTATTTTGTTGAGAGATTTATGTTCATGTGCCTTAGAAAAATTAGTCTAAATTAGATCTAAAAACTCAAAAATGTATCTTCATGGGATATGGTAAAAATGTTAAAATTTACAACTTTTAGAATTCATTAACCTAGAAAAATATTTATTCTAAACTATGATTTTATGGTGTTTGGAGATTTTTATTGAATGTTGAGACTAAGGTCAAGAAGTAGGAAGATACACATGTAGAAGAATAAATAGGTGGATAAAATGATAGAGAGAAAGAAGAAGGTTCAAATGAGAGTTTGCGTGAGGATGTTCAGGATGAGAATACAAAATCATAGGAAAATACCCTTATTACTATCTTGAAGAGATCCACAAGATAACAAAAAAATTATTTTGTATTTGCTTTATTGAGTACTAAAAATTAACCTATATATTTTATGAAGGATCTCTCTTGAAGGATAGTGACTCTTGTATGCAACACATGCATCAGGAGATGATGGCCCTAAATAGTTGTGGCACCTAGTGTAATGCCCCAAGTCAACCACCCTAGGTATTAGTCAAGTGAATTTTTTTTGGAACAATACTACTAAATAAGATGAGGCATTGTCTTGCCACACTACATACCAATATGCATTTCAAAAAAAAAAAAAAATGATGTTATCATGCGTATTGTGTAAATTGTATGCTTGAATGTTGTAGGCATGTGTTTTGTTTACATCTAATACTTAAATAATTATTTTTGATTGCTCAATAAGCTTCATCTAATGCGTATTTCATAAATAAGATCCATTCTTGGTGGTTTGTATCATTTATAATGCTTCCATTACTTGTGCTTAACTTATTTACATGTATGCTTCACTTATTCACATGTATACTTCACGTATATTGTGCGTATTCACATGTATGCTTCATGCTTCCAATGTATAATTCATGTGTTCATGTGTATTCTTCATGATTCATGTGTATAATTCATGTATTTGCATGTATGCTCCATGCTTCTTGAGGTATATTGTTGTCTAGTGGCAAGGGTTTTAACACCAAAATGTTTCAAATGAACTGTAAGAGATCCTTCCCATAAAAAAAACATCATAGCAAAATGTATTGCTTTTAATTCATGGTTGAGGCTAGCATCCAACAACTAATGGTTTCGATTCTAAAGGTTAGCAATCATTGCATTTGCATCTATAGAACAAGTGGATGTTTTAAACCTCACGGGTGTATATATATATACCTCTATGAACTTGTATGAACACATCAAAACACAAGATAGTTGTTGAAAACACAAGATAGTTGTTGATCCAGTGAACAAAAAATATTTGCATCTACTAATATCACAACACTTGAATTCTCATTAAATGAAATCAATGCACATGTCAGTTTTAATGATATTCTGAAGATATTATATGTGTATGAAAAATGTAATATAAGCTTGATTTTTGGATGCATCACCCATGTGAAGTTATCACATTTCTCCCATATTAATCATTTAAATAAGTTAAAAAACCTCCTTCCATTTTCTATGCGTGAAATAACAAGACAAATAATTGGGAAACATGGTCCTATAATTGTCGCCACAACATGTTTTATAACTCTAGAGCATGAAGAACCATACGTCATGGATATTGAATATTTAGATCCAATATTTCACTAGTAGGCTGAGTTTTGCATCTCAGCAAGGGTTCACTATTCGGTGACAACTACAATTCAGACTCTTAAGGGATTCAACTAGTTGAACGTAGTTCAGAGAAATTTTGCATGTTTGGGTGCAAAAGAGGACCATGCCTAGCATAAATGTATCCATCTGGATGCATTGGAATAGTTTGTTTGGTCACACAAGTTGTAGAATGAAAGTTGCACCACTTTGCAACTTTACATTGCTTGCATTTGACAACTTTTTCCTCAAGCGAAAAGTCACCACCACGAGAAAATATCTCCGAGATAGAAAAAACTGAGAGAGGTTATTGTAGAGGGACCCAATGCAATCGTATATGCTCAAACAAGAATTTTATAAGTGTCATGGTATCCGAGTAACATACCATCAAAGATTGTAGCCATTTTACACTTTGGACTCTTATGGGATTCAGTCGGTTGAACATAGCTCGGAGCGATTCAGCATGTTTGGGTATGAAAGAGGACCATGAATAGTGTAAATATACCCATTCAAATGTGTTAGAATAGTTCGTTTAGTCACACGAGTTGTAGAACGAAAGCTGCACCACTTTGCAACTTTACACTACTTGCATTTGACAATCTTTTTGTCAAACAAAAAGTTGCCACCACAGGAAAACACCTTTGAGATAGAAAAAAATGAGAGATGTTATTGTAGAGGGTCCCAACATGATCCCATTGGCTCAGACGAGAAGTTTCTAAGTGTCATGGTATCTGAGTAATAACTCGTCGAAGATTGTAGCCATTTTGCACTTTGGACTCTTAAGGGATTTAGCCGGTTGAACGTAGCTCAAAGGGATTCAGCCGGTTGAAAGAAGACCATGCCTAGTGTAAAAATTCTCATATGGACGCATTGGAACAATTTTTTTGGTCACACAAGTTGCAAAACGAAAGTTGCACCACTTTGCAATTTTACACTACTTGCATTTGATAACTTTTTACTCAAGTGAACAGTCACAACCATGGAAAAAATCCTTCGAGATAGCAAAAAAAAAAGAGAGGTTATTGTAGAGGGGCCCAACAAGATCACATAGGCTTAGAAGATAATTTTCTAAGCGTCACGGTATCTGAGTAATAGTTTGTCAAAGATTGCAACCATTTTGCACTTTGGACTCTTAAGGGATTTAGTCAGTTGAATGTAGTTCAAAGTGATTTGGAATGTTTGGATGTGAAATAGGGTCATTCCTAGGATAAGACTACCCATCCAATTGTTTTGGAATAGATCATTTGGTCACATGAGTTGCAAAACGAAAGTTACACCACTTTGCAACTTTACATTGCTTGCATTTGACAACTTTTTCTTCAAGTGAAAAGTCACCACCACGGGAAAATGCCTTTGAGATAGAGAAAACTGAGAGAGGTTATTACAGAGGGTCCCAACATAATCCCACAGGATTATAACATAAGTATCTAAGAATCATGGTATTTGAGTAACAAAATGTCAAGATTGCAGCCATTTTGCACTTTGGACTCCTTATGATTCAACTATTTGAACGTAGCTTAGAGCGGCTTGACATGTTTGGGTGTGAAAGAGACCATGCTAGTGTAAAATTACCCCTTCATACATATTGGAATAGTTTTATTGGCTACACACAGAACGTAAAAGTTGCACCACTTTGCAACTTTTACACTACTTTACATTTGACGCTTTTCCTTTATGAAAAGTCACATTAGAAAATCTCTCCTAGATAGAAAAATATTGAAAGAGGTTATTGTAGAGGGGCCCAACATGATCCTTACAGGCCGCATTTCCAGAAGTTTTAAGTGTCACATATGCAAGTAACAACTCACAAGGATTGAAACCATTTTGGCACTTTGGATTTTAAGTGGATCAACCACTGAATGTAGCTCGTGAAAGCAATTCAACGTGGTTTGGGTGTGAAAGATGAACATCTTAAAATAAAACATACCCATCCGGATGCATTGAACATTCATTTTCACATCGAAGCGTAATTGTAAAAGTTGCACCACTTCGGTATCTTTATTAATTCACTTGCATTTGACAATTTTTCTCAAAACTAAAAAGTCACCACCATGGGAAACACCGATATAAAAAAAAATTGGGAGAGGTTATTGTAGAGGGACCCAACGCTAATCCCATAGATTATACAAGAATTCTTTCTACATCACGATATCCGAAAGTAACAACCTATCAAAGATTGCAGCCATTTTGTATTTTGACTCTTAAGGGATTCATCTTGGGCTGAACATAGCTCTGAGCGGTTCAAGGTGTTTTGGGTGAAAATAGGACCATTTCTACGTAGTATACCCATTCGCATATTACTGGAACAATTCATTTGGTCATACGAGTTGTAGAACAAAAGTTGCACCACTTTGCAACTTTCAACTACTTGCATTTGACAACTTTTTCCCCAAGTGAAAATTCGCCACCATAGGAAAAATGTGCTTCAGATATACAAAACCAAGAGAGTTTATTTGTAGAGGGGACCAACGAATCCCATAGGCTTAGATGAATATTTTAAGCATCATGCGTCCCGACTAACAACCCATCAAAGATTGCATCCATTTTGCACTTTGGACTTGGCGATTCAACCAAAGGAACATAGCTCGTATAATTTGACATGTTTGGATGCAAAAGAGGACCATGCTCTCATGCAAAAAATACCCATCCAGATGCGTTGAAATATTTTTTTTGGTCACACAAGTTGCATAACTAAAGTTGCGCCACTTTGCAACTTTACACTACTTGCATTTGACAACTTTTTCCTTAAGTGAAAAGTTGCCACCACAAGAAGAAGCCTTCGAGATAGTGAAAAATGAGAGAGGTTATTGTAGAGGGGCCCAACATGATCCCATAGACTCAGATGAGAATTTATGATATCTGAGTAACAACTTGTCGAATATTGCAACCATTTTGCATTTTAGACTCTTAAGGGATTCAACTGGTTGAATGTACCTCAGAGTGATTCGACGTGTTTTGGGTGTGAAAAAGGAACATACCTAACGTAAAAATACCCATCCAGATGTATTGGAATAGTCTGTTTGGTCACACGAGTTGCAAAACAAAAGTTGCACCACTTTGCAACTTTACACTACTTGCATTTGACAACTTTTTCCTCAGGTGAAAAGTTGCCACCATGGGAAAATGCCTCTAAGATAGTGAAAACCAAGAGAGGTTATTGCAGAGGGCCCCAGTGCAATCTCATAGGCTTAGATGAAAAGTTTATAAGCATCATGGTAACATGACTAATAACTTTCATAACTTCAATCTCAAAACCCTTAACATCAAAACTATAACTTTTAGTTTTTAATGTTTATTAACAGTAGTTGAAAACTACCACAAAGGAATACCATATGACTAATTTTGAGTAAACCATTGTGAATGCAGATTGGCCAATGAATATTAAGTACATGTTAAAATTGTGTGACCAACACAGTGCCTCACCTAAATAAGCTAAAAATTATTGAAAAACTATTTATTACCACATGTGTAAATCCTTGGAAAATTTGGAAATCTCCTTGCTTCAAATGAAGTGTCTTGGAAACATTCATTTAGAAGTCCTTTCCATTGACCTTTTGAATCTAATTGAAAAAACACACACTTGTAATGACTCTACCACTTTTCCATCACTTAAGTTTGTTGTTTCAGCTTCACTTTAACAAACACATTTATGTGGAGAGCAATGAAATTATTTTCCTTCAAGACAACTTCACAGTCACCATTGAATCCATTATTGAACAACTTCAATCATGGTTATCGATAGTGGCATCTTGTGAAGAATGCAACCATGTTAGAAATGCAATGCATCCTTCATGATGTTCAAATGCAGTCATGTTTAGAGTAGTGCTTTCTTCACAGTAACTGAGAGTAGGGATAGTTATCAGATGTAGGTGAGTAGTGGTCATGGTGTCATTGTAGTCATTGCAAGGATACTGATTTTGTGCAGATTTAAGAAGATTTTCTGGGTGTAATTTCCTGGTTTGAAGGCAGTTTGTTGAAGTTTGATGTCAAGGTCAGTTTTCCTTGTTAATGCAACCTTTCCAAATTAGAAATTTTGAGCAAGTTTCCTATTCTAAAGGATTTTGGCAGTGATTTGTGGCAAGGTCAGAATTTAGATTGCAACAATGAAGGTTTCAATCAAGGGGTGAATTTAGAAGTTTAATTTATTTATAAAGGCATCACTAAGCCTTTCTTTTTTACTTCTAGCTTTTTAGTTGTGTGTCCATTTCAACAAATTGAAGTTGTGAAACTTGTTTTTCTTCATGCAAAAGGTTGAAACCAACACCTTCATATGAAATATAAGCCTTTATATATAAACCATAAACTTTAAATGTAAACCATAAACCATTATGCTTTAGATAAGAATACCAAAAGGAAGTAACACCATGACTAAAATTTACTTGACTTGAATTGTGCACAAGCATTTATATATTTTAAAAGGAAAAGAACAAGAGCTGCATATATGATAAATAGACCTCATTGGAAAGGAAGAAAAAAATCAATCGAGGCATATTAAGGAATATACACATTTGCATGTAATAATTTCTCATAATTTTTGTATTTCAAAAAATACATTAATACAATAACAAATATTATAGTAGTGATGGAAAAACATCTTGAAAATCCTCCCATTTCTTAGTACTTGTAGCAATACATGTGGGGAATTAATCCTCCCATTTACAGCCTATATCATGAAATATCTTGTACAAGAAGAAACAAAAGGAGCTACTACCCAATTTGTTTTCTCCAATTCACCTTAGGTGGCCTAGTTATTTGCATTCCAAATGATTGAAAACATGTACATCCCATGCTCCCTTGGAAACACATGGGTAGTAGCTTTGGTGTGCTTGTGTACTCTCACTAGAATTTGGTCCACAAAAAACCTACAAAAGCCTAAAAATTTCAAACATGAAGTCACATTAAAATCATTAAAAGACTAGTAACTAAATAATGTCAGGCATACACCTTCTGACCAGATCTATTATCACCTTCATGCATGTTATAAGTAGATCAATTGAAGGTCCTACAATGGCGATGTGGCCCATCTTTCACTACTTTCTCATCTCTCGATGATCCTAGATATAAATTTCATGAATATATAAACATAATTAACATAAAAATGTAGCATATAAGAATCCAAAAAATATAGGAAATGGAAAAGAAAGAGAAGATTGAAAACTAGATAATGCACTAGCAACCGATTTTTCTCATACCATTAAGCACTTGCACCAACAAATGATGTTGTTCTTCTCTTAAGTTGATAATATTTAATGAATCCCTTCCCTTTTTCTCCTTCACTAGTCTTGCATATCTATTCACTAAAGCAAACATCTAATTAATAAGTGGGTGAAAAGATAGTCACAAATGCATCAATGACAGTCATAAATGCATATGACATCAACCACCAATAGAGAATACCAAATTAAAGGTAGTCAATAGAGAGCAACATATAATTCCATTTTGCAAATTAACAATAATGCAATATTGAAAACCCTTCTATAATCAAACTTATGCTTGAAAGAAAATAGTGGTCAATAAAATGACTTTACAAATTCAATGTGCATACTTACAAATCAATCTAGGGAACCATTCAGGTCCGCTCTACTCTTTATTGTGTCAAGTATTTCCTCATGGTCAGACTCAAACACTTTCCACAAGTTCTTGTTCGTGGTTTTGCCCTTATATTTGATCAAATGAACGTTGGCTATGATGACAAGGTTTGTGTATTGAAGAATCTTTTGATGCATGTTGAAGTCCTCATACAACCAAACTATAGCATTCTTAACTGGGTACCTTCTAATCGATGTTCCAATAACAACCATTGAACCTGTAGGATATTCTATGTTTTCTCCATCTATAACTGGGGCCTCCAATTTCCTTTTGGCCTCGATACAATGGCATAGGTAATAATATGTTCCCTCTTCATTGTCTTATTTTCGATAATTGCATAAAAATTCCCTGCATTGATATGTTCATCTTGTTAGATGTATTTAATGAACATCATAATAAAACAACAAAGTAAGATAGATTACCTGGTTCTAGTAGGTCTAATACATGATCAAAGTCAACGGATGATTGCATCTCTACAATTTGTAGAGCTATCGGGAGTTGATAAGTGTCAATTGGGGTTAGACTTCTTACAAACCATTCATCAACCCACTCTTTTGAGTCGCAATCATTCCATGCTTGAAGTGTACGTGCAAAAGAAAAGCATGCCATCTTCTACGTATGGATAGTCCATGTACCTGCATTGGAGCTTCTAAAAGAGTGTAGCTCACTCAATCTTGTTAGTGTACAAAATCCTCATATTTTGCAATGTTATTATCATCTACTAACCAAAAAAATATATGAACTAAAGAATTACCTTCATTACCTAGACCCATTGCATGATTGCACCACTCAACAATTAATTTTTCATTTGTCAAATTTACACTTTCTTTGTACTTTAACTCTTCCCATGCTAAGGCTCTTTTGATACATGCACCTGCTCCATCATGCTCCCCCTTTCCATGCTTGACCTCTAAGAAGTTCCACATATGTTGAACACCACTGATCCTATGCATCCTACTCAACTAGTAAAACATTTTAGAGTTCTTGAATTCTGATGTACAGTTATCTAACCATATGATATGCTAACTGAATGATATGCCCTTGCTAGCCAAATCAATATAAAACATCTGAAAGCAACCTTGCACAAACTCTGTAGAATGTGTGCGATCATCATTGATGTGCAAGTGATACTCCCTCAATACCTTCCTATTATCCTCTGTACTAGCATTTGCATGAATGAATGCTATATGCACAAATATAAAAACTTGTGTGGAGTTGTAGTATTGTGATTGCACCTCCTTCTGTGGTTGTATTGTGTAGTTCTCTGCAAAGTCGACAACTAAAATGATGCTATGAAGTGGAAATGTGTCCTTACATAACTTGAACTATGAGTCCAACCATAGAGCTCTATGTATATGCCTTGCATACTTCTAGACCACCTGATCACATAAAATTCCCATAAACTAATACACTGGAATCTTATCACTAATCAATTCACACTTCTTTGCTTCTTTCCCATCTTTTAGACTATAGGCCACTGTCTTGTATTTTCCAAATTCCACAATTTTGTTTCCAATTGTGTGTGTACTAGCCATGTGTTGGAAAATTGGAAAATGTTGCATGCCACCACAATGATCACATGTGCCATCCAAACATGACTTCTTGTAAAAAATTGACCATGCACTCTTTCACATAAAATGGAAGATAAGAATTTCCTTGATGATTTAGGTGGAGGCCTTATGTTACATTCCTACAAAACATTGTTAGTATGCATATCTACACATATACGTTGATAAACATCATAATGGTTAGAAAATTAAATATGTAATCTATAACAAGTAGTGTGTGTGTTTGATTTATTTTGACATAAAAAGGCTTTAGCATTTCAAAATACCTTTGACATATTTTAACTTGAGGAAACCTTTGTACAAAATCAACAAAAAAATGGGTTTGAGTGGCATCCAAAAAATGCTTTGGATGTGGCTCACGAATTTGACTACCAATTCTCCTTCTTACAACATCTCTTTGATTGGGAGAGTTCCTTGTGTTATCCTTCCAAAAATCTTGTATTATAGATCTCAAGGCTTGAGCAATTTCTTTATCTTCCTTTGGTACTCTACCCGAGAATGCCCATAACTCATTGCTATTTGGATCCTCCACTCTTTCACACCTTCCTTTGGCTCTCATTAGAGATGATCTACTTATTTTCAAAGATTTACTTGTCTTTGTAAGGTTCATCTTGTTCCTTTTTTGATTGATTAACAGTTTTGTTGTCATCACACGTCGTGTGACACAACTATCTTTCATGTGTGGGGTAGAACCCACACTCTCATATGCACTCATCAGATTCTTTACAATGGAATTTTCACTTGAGTCATTCGATGTTCTTAGCCCAAGAGCCTTCATGGTGGGCCTAAAATTGAGTTGCCACATCATTTTAACAAATAGTTTACATCTTCCACCCTCACTTAGCTTCTCAAAAAATAAACTCCATATCCTTTCTATATATTTGAAATGTACGTTTTGGAATCTTATTAGGCATCCATTTTAAAACATTGGAATCAATATCAATCAAATATTTAGGTTTTCTATGCAAAAATATAGGAGGATTTCTCAAAGGTAAATTTGTGTCAACATTAGGAATGTCAACAACATTGGGGATAGATTGTGCACCTTCAATCGAAGGTGAAATTGATGACATACCTTGAGATTGACATGTAAACAATGTTGTACCTCCAACTTGAGATGTGGCATGTGGAGTGCCTTCAAATAAGATGCTTTTGTGTTTTCTAATGTAATTTCAAAACCGCATGTTGTTGATGGTGTGTCTTCAACTAGAGATGTGTTTTTGATGTACTTTGAAAACCACATGTTGATGGTGTTGAGGAGTAAATAACCTCATCATGATAATACCATAAAGACCTATTTCATACATGAAAATCCCTATCCTCTGCCAATTAATTAAATTTAGGAGAAATAATTGCTTAATTTTTAGTGAGAAATTGTATAAACTTTATTTCTTTTGATTTCTTGAAGTATTTTTCCAATACAAATTTAATGGGTTATTTTAAGTGTTTTGTAGATAATAATCGGTCAATCAAGTTGCAGATTAGAAGCATCTAGCCAACACGTGCTCCAGAACAGGTTGAAGATATACATTGGAAATATGCTCCAAAACTTTAGGGTGATGGACCGAAGATATAGTTACTCTTTAAAGTTTTTATTTATGTTATCCTTTGAGTCAAAAACTTTATGGCTCAACTTGAGCCTCTTAAATACTGTTGTAATGGGTTTTAAAGACATACGAGTTATTTGTAGATCTGTTTTAGATACTTTCAATGGTTATCCGTACCATTTGAAATATAGGATGTAGTTAGAGTTTTTTCTATAAAAGACATGATCTCCGGAAGTAAAATAAACAGTGAAAAAGTAAAGTTATATAGTCAAAATGTTTTCTGAAGTTTATGAATAAAGAGATTGTTATCTAAAATTTATGAGTTATGAGTTATGGATGATAATTATGGTTGATAGAAGCGTTTCTGAAATAATTGTGAATTTGAGCTAAGAACGAATTTGATAGTCCACGAGCTGGCCACTCGACGGGAAATGACTTAAGAAGATAAGTGTTTTCTTTTATTATATTGTTGTTCTGTAGAGAATTATTGAATTTACTATTATGAAATTTTAGTTCAGAAGTATTTGTTGCCTTTCACTTCTGTAGTTTTTGTTATTAACTGTTAGAATCTTTATTGTTAAGAAGATGTTTTATGGATTGTTATAAGTTTTTTTTCTACTTTTATAATTTTTCAGCTTCTTAGTTTAATCGTTTCTATACTTTTTAATTCAGTTATCATGCTTTCTAAATTAGTTTTCTTATGTTTTCAGTTTAAACATTTCCTGTTTTCTAAGGAATAAATTGCTTTACAGTTTTATAGTTAGACAGTTTGAAGTTAAAATTAATATTAAGTTGTTCTTAAAAGTTAGAAAACCTGAGGGAGATACTCCAAACTTCTTCTATTGCAAATTTCCTTGGACACTACCCGGTCGACAAATTGAATTTTATATTTTAAAGTAATGGGACCTAACGACATCCTATCACTTTTTGGCACTGTTGTCGAGGACCCTTTAGCTTCTTTTGCTTGAGTGTTAATAGAAGACGCCTAGAATACCTCTTTTAGGCCAAAAATACTATCTTTGGCTTCCTTTCTTGCATGGTCAGGAAAAGAGGCCCTCACGGATGATTTATACCAAAGACCCCCCCAAAATACGTTCCAATTATACATAGGGAGGCCCAAGGCTCATAAGACCACTTTGTTGACGAATTACTTGAGCCTAATCCACCAAAGGCTTTCCATTATTTTCCTGAAGATCATCTTGTAGCACAACTTGTTGTCGAGGAAATTATTCTTGAAGAGTATATTCCTCTGAACACCATGGGAGACCAGAGGGATGAAGCTAACCGTAATGATGCCAACCATAAGAACAATTATCCTCAACTACCTAGAACGTTCACTTATCCTATTGCTCTAGATTCAGATGATGATACAACGATGAAAAACATCTCTCTAGCTTTCCTTCCAACCTTCCGTGGTTTATCCTCGGAAGACCCAGGCCAATTTATCTTTGAATTTAAGGTCCTTTGTCAAACCTATGACTATAAAAATGATAACCAGAAATTGAAGTTGTTTCCTTCTACTTTGAAGGATTTGGTCATGCGTTGGTTTATGGGACTACCATCTGGAAGTATTACATCTTGGGATGAAATGGAGACTGTGTTCTTGAATAAATATCAGAGTTATTGTAGGGTGAGTGATCGTAAGGAAGAGTTGTTTAAACTTAGGAAGAATGAGGATGAGAGTCTAGAGGACTATTTGGATAGGTTTCTTTTCTTATCTAAATGATGTGGAGAAATGGCTATTAGTGTTGAGATTCTCAAGACTATATTTCTTAAGGGACTTGATGACGATGCAAGAAGAAGTCTTGATTTAATGGGAAAAGGTGACATGTCTCAGTTAGCCCTTGAAGACATATGTGATTTATGTCATAATTTCTCACGTACTCGAGGAGGAATTCAAAAAACAAATCTTTTCAAAGGGAATAACGAGATAGGTAAGCTCAGAGAAGAAATAGTAATTCTTAAGACATACATACTTGTTCAATTGAACACTACATTGGATGGTATACAAGAAAAGACACGTAACCTAGAGACTTTGTCAATCTATTGTCCTAGGTGTCGAAACAAACATATTTTACATGAGTGTCCTTTAGGCAAGGTTAATTTTTGTCAACTTTGTGAGCAAAGCCACCCTACCAATCAATGTGAGCTTCTTACTGATCTTAAGAATACTATGAAAAAAACTGCTCAAGTTGAAGAAGAAATAAATGTGCTAAACCAATGCCAAGGAGGTAATTTCTCTTATGGGCAGAATTCCAACCCTGCATGGAGACCGTAAAACAACTAGGCTGGTAATCAATGGACTCCATCTTGGAATCAACCCTACCCTCCATAGCCTAATTGGGAAAATCCTTATTGGGGACCTCCTAAATGGGCAAGTCAATCATGGGGAACTCAGCAGTGGCCAAACCAATCACAACCATAATGGTACCCACAACATATTGCTCCCCAATGGAATCAGGGACAAAATCAATTTTATATTGGTCCTAGGAGGAATCAACAACAAAATTTGTTACTGCCACCTCAGAATCTTCCTCAAACTGAGCAGGTAAATCAACCTCAACTTCCAATGCAGCCACTTCCCAATCCTAAGAACAATCGACATAATACTATGGTATATACTACTGAACAAGATAATAGCATAGGACTTAATGCAATTCATTATGGAAATTTTCAGTTACGTTCTGGTAGGACACTTCAATCGCCCACCATTGAGGAAGTAGTGGATGAACCTATTCCTCAAAATTTTGAGAAAGATACTCCATCTAACTCTACCATACTCGTGAATATTACTGAGTCTTCTTCAGCGACAGGAGCTGCTGACTTACCTTAGGAGGAGGAAGGTCAGTCTTTGACTGAGCTTAGTAAGGATACCCCTTCAAAGGAGAAAATTCAAGCACCATTTTTGAAGCGTCTGAAATCAACAATTCTGAAAGATACTCCGGAAATGACATTAGCCTCTGAAACTGCATTAATTCAAGAAATTAAACAATTGCAAATAGAGG
>VDFB02008970.1:0-18043 GCA_007258455.2 Sequoia sempervirens | reverse complement strand
GATAGTGAATTTCTATGTAACAGTCTTCTTCTATTCTTCTTTCTTCTAGATAGTGAGTCCTTTGTGCAGTGAGCTCTTGGTAGTGAACCTTTTTTTCTTTTGGGCACTGAGCTCTTTTGGAAGTTATTCTACTGTATTTAGTGTTGCTATTCACATATATGTGAGTTAATCCTCAACATGGTTTTTTACTCTTTAGGGTTTTCCACATTAATTTGGTGTTCTCTTGTGTATGGTGTTCTATATGTTTATGTTTTATATGTTACATTCTACAAATGATTAATAAGGGTTTGATTGTTAATGAGGTATTGAATGTCTTGATGAATAATTGATTCACCCCCCTCTCATTTGTGTGGTATCAGAGTTATGATTCCTTGGAAGAAGCTTAGTTGCTTGAGGTAGATCCGATGGTGCATAAGAAGGGTGTCAAAGCTCTTATGTTTGATAGAACAAATTATGCTTCTTGGAAAACCAAAATGGAAGTCTTTTTTGTCTCTCTAGGGTTTGGAGTCTAGAAGTTAATTAAAATTGGATATACTATTCCTGTTGATAGTCCGACAAGTGATGATGAGGACAATGATTATGAGAATAATAGCACATCAAGAAATACGATCATGAGTGATCTTTCTGATTTTGAACTTGAAAAAGTGATAAGTCTCAAAATTGCTAAATAGGTCTGGGTGAAGTTGTAGAGAATTTATGAAGGAGATGATAAGATCAAACAAGCAAAGATGCAGAATTTCAAAGCCAAAATTGAAAACCTAAGGATGCTAAGAGATGATGACATTACAACCTAAATTCTCAAAGTGGATGAAGTTATTAATGTCATCAATGGTCTTGGTGGTAAGCTGGAAGAAAGTGAAGTTGTAAAAAAGGTATTGAGAACTCTTCCTGTATTTTATAGTTCTAAAATTTGTGCTATTGAGGAAGCTCAAAATTTAGATCAATATTCTAGAGATAAAATGTTTGGTGTTTTAATTCCTTATGAATTAAGAGAGTTTGGTGAAGATGATACAACGAAAGAAACTTCCTTTAAAGTCAGAAAGGTAGAGAAGGATGATGAATCAAATCTAGATTATCTTGATGAGGTGGAATAAATTTTTTGTGAGGAGATTAAAAAAGGGCACTAAAAAATATAGAAGTTACCCATTAAGATTTTCAATTCTGGAAAGATAGGTGATTACGGTTCTAAATGTCCAATCAAAGTTGCAAATGACAAGCACAAGGATCATAAAGGTAAATTTGTCAAGAACAGTTACTATATTGAAAAGGACAATGGTGCATTTGATGATGAGGAGTTAGACTATCTTGACAAGGACAATGATGAATGCTCGTCTATGGCTCTAAATTTTTGAACCAATTCTACTAATCTTTAAAGATGTGTGAAGGAAAGTGCTTCAGAAATAGGTCACAATAATGAAGGAACTATGGTGATTGATTTTCATGCAAGAGAGGAGATGAACTATTGGATAATTGATAGTGGATACTCAAATCATATGACAGGTGACAAGAGTAAGTTTGTTAAACTTCAAAAGTATGATAGTGGTTTTGTTAGTTTTGGTGATGATATATCTGCTTAAGATATGTGGAAAAGGTTCAATTAGTTTTGAAGACATGCATAAAATAGATGATGTTCTTTATGTCAAGGGTTTCTGACAAAATCTTCTTAGTGTAGGATAAATGTGCAAAAGAGGATACAATTTGGTGTTTCAAGATAATGGTTGTGAAATCAGAAAAAGGAAGCTCTAGAACTTTGGTTGTTGTAGGTACAAAGACAAAAGGAAATGTTTATCAACTCAAAGGTGGTGGTGTTAAGTGCTTTATGTCTCAAATCAATGAAATCTAGCTATGACATAGAAGAATGGGTCATATTAATTTATATAGCCTAGTGAAGATCAATTCTACTGATGTTGTGAGAGATCTACCAAGGATTACAAAACATGTCTTGATGCAATATACAAATAGTGTCAGTTTAGAAAGAAAAAAAAGAAAAGCTTCAAAGACCTTTGGATTTGGTGCATATAGACTTATGTGAACCTACTAAAATAAGAAGCTCTCAAGATGACATGTATTTCATGTTATTAATAGATGATTATTATAGAATGATTTGGGTGACATTTCACAAAGAAAATCAAAAGCTTTAGTCAATATTAAATCCTTTAAATATATGGTTGAGAATGAAATGAATTTGAAAATCAAGTGCTTGAGGTCTAATAAAGGTGGTGAGTTCACCTCCAATGAGTTTAACAATGTTTGTGAATATCATAGAATAAAGAGACAATTATTAGCTCCTAGGACTCCTCAACAAAACTGAGTTGTGGAAAGGAAGAATATAACAATTCAAGAAGTAGCAAGAACCATGATGAAGGAAGCAAATCTATTAGAAGTCTACTAGAAATAAGCGATTTATACTACAGTGTACATTCTTAATAAAGGGAAAACAAGAGTGAACAATTCAAAGACTTACGAGTTATGGAATGTAAAACCTCTTTTTGTGAAATATTTCTGAGTGTTAAGATGCAAATATTATATCAAAAGAGATGCATAAAATTTAGAAAAGTTTGATACAAGATCTTATCAAGGAATTTTCCTTGGATATTCTGCAAAGAGCGAAGCTTATTGGTGCTACAATAAAAGGCTGAAGAAGATAGTTGAAAGTGCAAGTGTCAAAGTGGATGAAGGACCACATCAAAGTTCTATGTTGATAGAAGGATATGAATTGGATGAATCCCCTTACAGTGAAGAAGAAAAATATGAAGAGAAGGAAAAAGAGATGACAATTGAAGGTGAAGAAGCTTCAAAAAAGATGCCTAAGACTCCTAAGTATATGCAGAAGAATGATTTTGAAGATCAAATCATTTGAGATAAGAGAAAAGGTGTGTTGACAAGGAGAAAGGTTTTTATGACAGACGAATAGGTAAACTTTTGTTTACTTTCAGAAGTAGAATCTAAAATAGTAATTGAAGCGTGCATGGATGAGAACCAGATCAAAGCTATGGAAGAAGAGTTGAGATAGATTGAGAAGAATCAGACTTGGGAATTGGACCTAAGACTAACAAATAAGAATGTGATAGGAATTAATGGGTCTTTAGGAAAATGTTGAATGTGGATGGAAAGGTTGTCAGAAATAAGGCTAGACTTATGTGTAAGGACTAGTCACAAGTGGAACAAATAGATTTTGAAGACACTTTTGCTCCAGTGGCAAGAATGGAATCCATTAGAATGTTTTTGGATTTTGTAGAACATAAATACTTCAAGGTGTATCAGATTGATGTCAAGTTTTCATTCTTGAATGGTGAGTTAGAAGAAGTTTACATTGAACAACCAAAAGGTTTTTCATTGTCAGAAGATGTTAATATGGTTTACAAATTAAAAAAAAGGCATTGTACATGGACTTAAACAAGCTCCTAGAGCTTGGTATCCAAGATTGGATAGATACTTGTTGCAACAAGGATTCCAAAATGGTACTATAGATAGAAATCTCTACTTCAAGGTTGAGGAAGATCAAATCCTAATTATGGTTTTGTATGTTGATGATATAATCTTTAGAGAAAATGAAGGTATGTGTAAGAGATTTGTAGAGCAGATGCAAAATGAGTTTGAGATGTTAATTTTTGGGAGATGAATTTCTTCCATAGGTTACAAATTTTTCAATAAAAAAAAGGAATTTTCATTTCACAGTCAAAGTATGATAGGAAAATGTTGAAGAAGTTTAGAATGGAGGATTCTAAACCAATGTGTACTCCCATGGTTACTGGTTGCAAGTTAAAAAAAATGATGGATCTTCTAAGATAGATTAGAGAAAGTATAGATCAATGATTGGTGGACTACTATATCTTACTACTACTAGATTGAATATTATGCATGCAATTTCTCTTATGGAAAGATTTCATAAAGATCTAACAGAATGACATGTGATAGAAGTTAAAAGGATATTCAAATACGTGAAGGGAACTCTAGATTTTGGTGTATGGTATCCCAAGAGTATTGATTTATCTTTGAGTGCTTACACAGATGCATATAGGTTGTGTAGATGATAGAAGAAGTACAAGTGGAGGTGCATTCTTTTTTGGAAGCAAGTTTGTTTCTTGGTTGAGTAAGAAGCAAGATTCAATGTCATTATCTACTATAGAGATAGAATATAGTGCAATAGCATCATGTTGCAAACAAGTGTTGTGGATGAAGTAGACATCAAAGGATATCAGGGTGTCATATGATGAACCTATTTCTATCTTGTGTGATAATACAAGTATATCAATATTTCAAAAAAATTGGTAATGCATTCAAGGAAAAATTATATCTATCTGGTATCACTTTCTAAGAGAGAAAGTTGCAGAGAATGAGGTGAAGTTGGAGTATGTGCCTACAAATGACCAAGTTGTAGATATTTTCACAAAGGCTCTTTCAAAAGATATATTTGAGTATCTTCGACAAAAGTTGGGTGATTTCCCCTCCTTTCAAGTAGGTAGATAAGTTGGCGCATCTATCCAAGTGAGTTATTCAAGATACATTCTTGGTCTTGGACTGATGAAGGCTACTTCTTAGGGGGAGTAGGTAGTGGTGTCTTCATTTGGTGTAGTTAGAGGGAGCATATCTTGTGTCCCTAAGGGGGAGAGAATAGTGGACATAGAGCTGAAGTAAGTGTGAAAGAAATAGTGTGTTGGTGGTCCCTAAAGTGAAGCTTTTAGGTGATATCAAAAGGAGAGATGGTTGCCCTTTTCCATTGATGTCAAAGGTTGAGAGATAAAATTTGAAAAACATGGAGAGAGGGTGAAGTCAAAGAAAGTGGTAGAAGTGTATGGAATTTCCTAGTTAGGGGGAGAGATTGAAATAAGGGGGAGAGTTGTCTGAGTGTTGGAGTTGCAAAGTTACTTCTACTGTTTGATGGTTTTTAGAGTTGGTATTGCCATCAATGAAAAAGGGGGAGATTGTTGGAGATTTTCTAGATTGTTGGAGATTGCTGGTGTTGACATTAGTGTTGTTATTGATGTCAACCCCTAATGTGTGTACATTGTTGGTGTTGTTGAAGAGTGTTGCATAAGAAAGAGTTATAGTTCAACCTCTAGTGTGGTCAGAAAGATTGTTGTAGTGTTGTCATTGATGTTAGTAGCGAGTGTGTTGCATTTTGTTGTCTTTAGTGTTGTCACTAATGTCAATCTCTAGGGTGGTGTTGAGCAGGTATTGTAGACGGGGGGATTTTTGATGCTGAAGATATGTTGAGAAGGTGTTTGTGATGTTGCTGATGCAACTAGTTCACTTGGTTGCTAAGTGATTTTGATAGAATTTGAATAAAAGAATGTGTAGTATGATAGAGGTTTGTTCAATGTTGTGCTCCTCATTTCGTCATGGTTGAAGATATGCTTGTGTGGTTTGGATGTGATGATCAAAGGTGTGTAGAGGTGCTATGTTTAGAGTTTGAGGTTCTGGACCATTCTGTAGTGGAAAATGTGTTTAACAGTGTATTTGTCTGTAAAGAAGGTTGTTTAAGAGAAATGATATTTCTTCTCATTTCTACATAGTGAGGTTTCTTATCTTATATATTTGGGAATGTGGTAATATTGATTATATCTACCTCCCCTTGCATTTTTTGTGTGTTCAAGTGTTTCATAAGGTTGGATAGTGTCTTGCATGTTCATGGCAGTGTTGTTGGTTGCATAGGATGATGGTGTTCTTAGTTGTAGGTGGTTGTGATAAGTGTTGCATAATATTCTAATGATGTTGGAATATTCTCTAATATTGTGTGGATTTTGTGAAGTGTTTCTCTTATGGTTCACATGTTTTCAAACTTGGAGAGGTGTGTATGTGGTTGCTTGTTAGTGTTAGTGCAGGTTTGGCCAACTTGGGTACTAGTGCTAATTGCAAAGATCATTTTTTTGTGTGTGGAAGTGTGGTGCAACATGTCGATATAGATTCAGGTCTTAGTTAACCCTTTGTGTGATTTTCCCTCACTTCTTTCCATCACAAAAGTTTTTGGTGTCAACCTATTTAGTGGTTGCACATTTGAGGTGCATATGTTTCATTGTGGCCGACACAAAGAAGGTTTTTGAGGCTGTGGAGGATATATAAGCAATGCAAATTGTTTGAGATGTGATGTGGTAAAGTGTGGTGTGCGAAAGATGCAAATGTGATCAAGTGTGGTGATCTGAGTGTGAGCTTAAATGCCTAAGGCTACCGGGTGCAGTGAGCATAATGTGTATTTTTTTAGTGTGCCTGAAGTTGCTAGAGGTAGTGAGATGAAGGTTATGGATGGTACAAAGTTGCAGTGGTGGATCTTTCTTATTGCTTTGAGATAGTGAATCTCTTTGCAACAATCTTCTATTCTTATTTCTTTTGGACATTGATTCATTTAGGTAGTGACCCCTTTGTAGTGATCCCTTCTGGTAGTGAGCTTATTGTATTTAGTGTTGGTATTCATATATATGTGAGCTAATCCTCACTATGTTTTTTCCTCGATTAGGGTTTTGCATGTAGACTTGGTGTTCTCTTGTGTATGGTGTTGTATGTGTTTATTTTTCATATATTACATTATGTAGATGATTAATAAGAGTTTGATTGTTAATGAGAGATTAAATATTTTAATGAATAACTGATTCACCCCCCTTTCAGTTGTCTCGTGTGTTTAACATAAATTTCTCAAATTCCCACCCTAAGGAACACATTCAATTTTGTGGCACTTTATGTGTGCATTTACAAGCATATTTGTTTTTATGAGTTCTTATAAGTTTATTGTCAGGAGGTAGATTAAGAAGACATAGATTAAGTTATGTCTTGTAAACCTCAATAAAAGACAAACATAAAATTGCAACCCCCTAGATTATTACGCCCATTAATTTGGCACTTTATAGGAGTTCTTTGTAATTAGTTCAAATGAGGCATAAACAAGCACTTTATAGTGGGAGTGTGTTAGTATGCCCGTCGGAAGCATTGCGAAAAATAAGCACTTTTACAAAAAACCAAAACTTAATTTTGAGCTACTGTGTAAAAGTTATTAAGCTTTCAAATTTTCCACCTTTACAAAATTTACTTGTCTTCAGGGAAAAAATCAAATTGTTGGAAAAAGAAATTTTGCACCATAAAAAAAGAAGGGAGGAAAAATTAGAGAGGATTTTAAGCCCTCTTGGGTTGGTAAAAACCAAGGGCTTAAGATGGAGATGGATTTGCCCGCTTTGTTGACATATTCCCTAGGGAGTTTGATGACCTTAATAATTTGGCATAAAAAACTAGTGAATAGTGCTCCTTCCTCTCTACAAAAAATTGATACTCGTCAAGGGGAAATATGCCCCTCTTTGTTGCTCCTCTATGATGTCAAAATGAATGAAGGAGGTGTGGGATGGTATGCATGGTAGGGCATGAGAAAACCACACACTTTCATCTTCCAAATCTTGTCATGCTCTCACTCCCTGACCAAAATCAACATGCTTCCACGTGGGCTTGATAGGAGTATCTGCGAGCTTTGAGAGATGTCGTGGGTCTATGCATGGGCCTCTATTAGAGGTCTGATGGGTAAAAAATTTGTATGGCCTGCATATGCAAGGGTGCATCTATCAATCTTGTCGTTTGATGGATTTCGTCTGACTGA
This sequence comes from Sequoia sempervirens, assembly GCA_007258455.2. Taxonomy (NCBI): domain Eukaryota; kingdom Viridiplantae; phylum Streptophyta; class Pinopsida; order Cupressales; family Cupressaceae; genus Sequoia; species Sequoia sempervirens. The sequence goes on along the minus strand of VDFB02008970.1, from coordinate 10,467 downwards.
GTGTGGAGTGTGGGTGGATTTTGTTGCTTGGCCTAGGGTGAGAGTCTTGGTTGTGAGTTTCTTCAAGCGCCACAGAGGGCGTGACTTGTGCATAGTTGTGGCCTCTAAAACGCTCCACGGGCTGTTTCTCTCAAGTTCCCCAATCACAAGCTATGAAAAGTGTTGCCCCCTCTTCAAACCATCACATCGAGCCTTCATCCAATATGCCTCATTCTGCCTTCAAATCACGTTGAGGGCTTCCAAATCAATCATTCCTTTGTGATCAAAGGTGTCATGATATTTTGAGAAGAGATTACGCCAAAAATCCCACAGGTTTGTAAATCAATCATGCCTCCATGAGAAGAGATGTGATTTTTTTGAGTAGAGATTATGCCACAAATTGGATAACACAAAATTTGATTCACCTCATCAGTAGGGTCAATTCCAAACAGATGTGAGATGTGTAGGTTGACTCCAAACAACACATCAAAATGCTTTAGAAATTCTTAACCACCTTCCTGCAACTGTTAACATGCAACAATGGAGATAACAATATACAAGTTCATTCACCTTTTTGGCTTGCAAACATCTCCCACTATGCTCTCATACCATATAAGAATTAGGAGATCATGGAGATAAGAAATGAGCACAATGAATAATGTAAATATTGTATTTAGTTGACTCAAGTGTACAAATGAGAAACCCTTGCATATATAGGCGAGGAAGAGGCATTCCACCTATCATGTGGATTAAATAGTGCCCCATGATGTGACACAAAAGAGTAGACAAGTGTCGTATATGTGTCAACCTATGGCTCTGTAGGAATTTGCAAACCAACAACCTATTTGACCAATTCATCAACCTTGATGCCAAGTGTTGAGTGACCTTTGAGGTGAGATGGAAAGTCTTCCAACTTCAAAAGGGTAGCACATGAGGTTTACCAAATAACTTGGTAACCTCTAGAGGCTTAAAGGTTTCACATCTAGTTAGACAAGATGTTGTCTCACCTCATCAACCTAAGTACACTTAAGTATAGTGAATAGATAAATTATTTCATCTAACAATTTTGGGTAAGGATGTTCTTGAATGTGAAGATTATTTTGCTTCTTATGGCCTGATACATCACTTTAATTATGTGTAACCAATTCTCCTAGAGATCAACAAATGGATCTCTAATTTTTGCAATACTTTAATCTCTAGAATTTTAAAAATTAATCCTTGCATTAAATGTTTCTTCATTGTTGCATTCAATGACATTAACAAGAGGGATGTAGTGTTTGAGGAGGTCTATATTGGCGGGAGGGGGGAGCACTCATTGGTGCTAAAATCCTAGTTTCCCTGCTTCAATCTTGCCATCAAGCCTCTCACTATGTAAAATGTGTGGGTCTAGTTACCCAATCTTTCATTTTAATTCTACCTAAAACCATGCTTTATTGGCATAGGTTATAATTTGGGTTGTTCTTATTGATGGACCCAACAACTTTGGCATTTTACCTTTATAAAATTTTCTGAAATTAAGGTAGATCTATATTTATCCAATTCTCTTCTAGCGAATATTGCATTGGAGTTGGAGAACTAGCCTTGTGTTTAGCCACTTGACTTTGAAGGACTTGTACAAATTGTTGGCCTCCTTTAATGGTTTAATAACTAAGCCCTTAGAGTTGTGACTTAGAGATTCAACATCTGCACTAAATAGCTATCTCACTCATCCTAAAGGTGCATTTCATTGTCAACCCAGGGATGTAAACTTGAAATGGCTCGGCACTGTAGATGCACTAGGACTCCACTGCAACCATTCATAAACTAGAAAAGAAACAGCACTAGAAATAAACTTAAACATTGAGCATGAATCAAAAACTACACTAAGCATCAATAATTGAACTAAAAATGGATGATAGAAAGAAGAATCTCAACAAACAAAAAGAAAACTACTCGATCTGCCTTGGTTGCAGGAGTAGTCACATAATAGAATTCTAGTGGTTGCAGGAAAAAACAATTGCTAAATAGAAAATAAATTTTAAACTAAATAAGTGGAATTCTCACCAAGTGGTCCCCCTTGAGTGAGCCTTCTTTAAGCTAACTCAGTTACAACAAATCAAAATATCATATTATTTCTTGAAAACATGATTACAACATTTCGGCAATATGACTATATTACTAAAACTGTAAAATGCAAGTACAATCTCAAAACATCCAACCTTATGAAAATGGGTATCTGACCATTATTTATAGAGAGAAAAACTACTAATTAACCCTAACTGCTTAGGTAGTCGACTCCATCAAAATAGAATGTCACTTATTGAAAACATAGAAAGAGAGGGAGGAAGTTATGCATGTGCTAGATTTGGTCAAAGCAGACTTTCCCAATGAGAATTTAGCACAGCACACTCCCTAATTTTTCTCAACAAACATGACCATTAAAAGGTAGTTACAATGTTTTATTTAAACTAAGAATTTCTCTCCATTGGAGGTTTCCCTCCATTGAGAGTTTTCCCTCCTTTGAGCTCTTTATGACCATCTTTTTGACTTTCTTAGAAACCGACCAATTGGGAGGAATTTCTTCCACTTTGCAAGTTTTGTTGACATCAACATCTTAGTGTAAACCTGCATAATGACATTAGCATGCATAAACAATTGCATGTCTAAAATTACCTTAAAGTAACATTCATTCAACCACATGTGAAATTAACATAGATAATTCACATAACATGTTAATGTCATTAAAAGTCACAAGGATAAACTTATGCCCAAGGTTTATGGTTTTAAGGAAATAACATGGAAAATTTCAACAATCAAGTGCCAAATTCTATGGTAACAACAACAAATATATATAATAAACCCTATCAAAATTGAGCCATTAATTGGACTCATCATCTTCCCCTAACCTAATGTTTTGTTGGTCCTCTAGTAGAGGGAGCTCTATTCTTTTGCCTAGTCAATGATTTGAAGCCACCAACTTTCAACTGTCCCACATCGGTCTTTGTAGTGTCTAAATTAGGGTCCCAGTAGAATCCTTGCTTGTTCTCCAATCTGTTCCATCTTTGTCTTTCTGTAGCTATGTCATATTGATAAAACCTGTAATCTGGCACATTCAACAATAGAGTAGGTGGCTGACATGTTAATGGAAGCCAATACTACCTGCCTCATCCTTCCAATTTGTATGTGTGTCAACTCGTTTGCATGCTGCAACATAATTTTACAAAGAGTGGGGTTCAACTTGTTTTCAACTCATCTGTCAAATTGTTCCACCTTTGTGATAAATACCCCATTACCGATTTCCTTGTATTTTTAGCTACCTTCTCATTTTCCTTGTATGCTTCTTCTCTAATAGGTATGATCATATTTTTGTAGCTTGGGCGATAAAGAATTCTATGCCATGTTTGGTAAATGTCTACAGGATTACTAGATTTAGCCCTAAGAGGAAAGGGAGTATCAAATTGTCTTTCTCTATAAGTTCTAAACTGTTTCCCCCAATTAATTTCATTCTTAATCTAGGACATAAATGCCCTTAAATGGAGATTTCCAATGTATAGTAATGGGTTCCAATCATGATCATTATTCACAACATAATTATGCAAGTATAATTCATAGAGAATATTTTTAACTTTAGGTGGGGAAAATTGGTAGGCCTGGAAAAACTCATGTGGAGTGTCAATAGAAGGGCTTAAACCTAAAATAATCCTTGAAAACTTAAAGGAAATATTTCACTCTTTCAAATGTAGGGCATATACTTTGGGAGGAGTTTTGCATGTCAACATTTGGGGCAATAAAGTCACCACATTATCCATCTTTTCCTTCAAGGAAACAATCTCTTCATTATTTTCTTCAATTTGTGTATTTTTCTTTTTAACCTCTTCTTGTAGCTTGCATTTTTCCTTTTCCCACTCCATAGGTTTAGAGCTACAAGATTCAACAAAAAAACATGAGGTTTATGTGTTCCTACCAAAATCTTTCCTCTCATCGATTCTTGCTATTCAAACAACACCCGTTGTAGTGATTTTGGTTGTTCATCCTACTCAGGTTGCAGGGGTTCTTGATTCTCAACTTGTTCTGCAATAGCAACAAGCTCTGCTAATCTTATATTTTCTTGTTCTTCAAAAATGTCTTTTTTGCAACATTCACTTGCCCCATAGGGGCTTCTATCTCCTCCCTAGATGTTCTCCTATGTCTAGGGCTTTTCTTTGGAGGTATATTAGTGGCTGGTTCAACTGGTTTTGATTTTTTAGGAGGGATTTTATGTTTTTCTTCAATTGTAGGAAGAACATTGTTATCAACCTTCTGTTTCTTAGGGATTGGTGTTACTTTCTCTCTCGTTTACTTCTTGGCCTTCCCTTTCCTCATTTATTCCTCTTTTGTGCTTCCTCTTTTATAAGGGAAACCCTGGTTTAAATTGGGGGTTCCGGAAGAATGTTAACATCAAGGTCTGAGGATGCACTTTCCTCATCTAAATATTGACTCGGAGGAGCCAATTTCTATAGCTTGCTTGACTGTAGGAAGGTTTGAGATAGAGTTTGCACTAGAGGTTGAAGCTCCAGGAGTGGTTTCAACAACCCTCTCACCCCTACTAACCCTATGAGGTTGAGGCTAATTTCTAGGACACATTTCTTGGTCTAAACTGATCAATGTTTACAAATTCCTTCCATGCCATACTAGACACCTCCTGTAGATATTTCTCTACTAACAATTTTATCAAACAATGGTGAGAGACAAAATTATCCCTACCATTTTGCGTTTTAGTCATCATGATTGCAAGGAGGTTATACAACACATTGGGTACATTCATTCTTGTTTCATATCTCATATGGTTCATGAGCTTAAAATGCACAGAATGGAGGCATGACTGGTGGCCCTCACAAGTGATATACTTGACAATGTGGACTGCTACTTGTTTCCACTTCTCTGGTAGAGAAGTTCTCTTCCCACCTTACTTATCTACAACCAATGGAGGGTTGCTAGTTTCAGTGAACTCTGCCCTTGTTGACCTCACATCTTTGGAAGCAGGGTATGGCACTCCATTGGCAAGCAAACCCGTTACCTCTTCAATTCTCTCCTTAGTAGCCATCACTTGTAGCCCTTTTACCATTGTCTCCCCGTTAGAGAGTGTTCGTGGAAATTCTAGTGCAATGTCTTCATTGAAGCTGTCAAGTTTGAGGAAATAATCCAACCATCCACAATTCCTAAAGTCGGCCAGAGAAAGTGGGTCTTGTAATATCACATCATGAACGGTGGGTTCATTCATTCCTGAGTGGTAATTATGATATGATAGGGCAGAGTATAATTATATGCTATATAAAATATCAACATTAATTTACAGTAATTAAATAAATGCACTAAAGATAATCAAGGTATAACAAATTGTCATGCACGTACCTAAAAACTTGGAGTATCTTTTGCAAGGAATGTGGAGGAAGTACCGATTACCTTTTAAAAGTATAGTTGAGCAATTAACGCAGTGGTGATGGAATGAAGTGAAGGTGGAGTTATGGAAGAGAGAGAAGATGGAGATCGATGGGTGGATGGTTTTATTAATGAAGAAGTGGATTCCCACAAAAGTGGAAATCTTATTAGGATGTGATTGCAAGCATACTTGGATTAGTTAGAAGGAGGGACACTAGGTCTGCTTCCTTTGGCTGCAGTAAGTTTAAAGGTTTGGTGTTGGATAAATTGTTGCATGAATTCTTGTTTGGAAGTTGGTTTATGATACAACTTGAGTCAATGACCATTGACCAAGAGCTTGAATCTGACAGGGTCATTGGTTGTGAATTGAACACCATTGGGGAAGACGTCTGCAACTTCATATGGTCCCAACCACCCAGTCTGTAGCTTGCCTGCATTATCTTGATACCTGGACTCATAAATGAGTGCCTAGTTACCTGGTTGAAACTTCTATTCCTTTATGTATCTATCATACCATTTGACCCTTTGATTTTGCAGTACCTTAGTATGATGCAAGGTTGTCTTTCTCATCTCATCCAAAGAAAATAGTAGCATGATTCTATCCTTTTGTGCCTCAGATATGTCTATCCCAAGATCTAGTGCAGTCCTAAGAGTTTTATGCTCAAACTCAATAGGCATCATGGTTGTCTTCCCATAGTAATTCAAAAGGAGTGAAACCAATGGTTGTTTCCAAGTTGTCTATAAGCCTAGACAACCTTGCCCAATCCTTCTTGGGAATAGCCCTTTTGGTCAAGATTGCCTCAATTTCCCTTGGTCACCTCAGACAGCCATTGGCCCTAAGGATGGTAGGGGGTAGATTTCCATGCCTCACATTATATTTCTAGTGTAGGGAGCACCCAAGGCCTTCAAGGAGCTCTTCAAGGATCAGAAGTGTACAGGGGTCAGGAGGACCTTTCCATCATATTAGAGCATCAATTATGGTGTCTTGGAGCCTATAATGGCATTTGGGATGAATAAAGGTAATGGGAATATCAAAAGTCCTAAGGGTCCTGAAAGGACCATAGGACCAAAAAAACCTTGTAAGTGGATCAATAGTGTCCAAAGGGTGTAGGTAGGTCTATAATGTTTTAATTAGATCAATTAAGCTTAAATGTTAAAGGGTAGATAGTTTTTAGTCAATACAAATCAATAAATAAAGTTTGGAAATTCAAATTTTTGAATTCCAACGGTTAGTTGTGCTTTGGGCGGGTAAGTGAGTTTTAGGGGATTAATCAACTTTAATGTAATAAAACCAACTCTAATTGGTTGGGAAAGTTGGGGGATTGATCTATAACCCCAAAATAATCATTTGTACAGAGGTTGATCAACTGGAGAGGTGACTATACGGACTGCTACAGGAAATAGTGAAAGAAATATAGTTTTCTTGCAATTTCTTTGAGTTTTTTGATGAGTTTTTGATTTCCCTTGAAGTTATGATCATTTGAATTGTTTGGGAACTTGAAATTACATGTTTTGAAACCCTCATAGGTTTTGAGAGCAATAATAAATAAGTTTTCTATACAAAACTTCTGACTGTCCTAAGGAAAACACAGATTTTCCACTAGTTTGAGGGTTTTTCATGGATGAATGATCCATTTCATGGGAATATATGACTGAGACCAATGAAATGGATCATAATTAACCTATATCATATCAATCTAACAAAATAAAGTGCAGGAAAGAGGAATCATGCGGTGTACACCAAGATTTCATAGTGCAAAGTGCTTGAAGATGGAGGCTAGAGTATAGCAGTGGAAGATCTGCCTTAAGGAGGGGTATGTTTTTGAGTTGGGATAGTCTAAATATGTTGTAATAATGGTGTAGGGTCAATGAAAATGTTTTGGAAGTGTGTGCAAAGCCAAGATCCAAGAAGCCCTAGTTTTGAGACATTTTATGGAGGGTTTTGTGATCAGGGATATTAGAGGTGTCATAGAAGGTTAGGACCTTGAAAATCCTTGGTTTTGAGACAATTTGAGACATTGTTGAAATTTTCTTAATCAGGGGATAAAGTTAGAGAGGGGTTGCTTTGTAAAAGTAGGCTAATTGAGTAGCCTTGAGCAGGGTAGGTGTATTGAAAGTATATGTTGGTCCAAAAGAATCACTATTGGTTTTCAGATATGTTGTGTAGGCCCTAAAAGGGTATCTCAATCCATATTTTATTTGGTAAGTGTTTTGGAAAGCTTGAGTGTAAAGTGGCTTAAACCAGGTTGCATATGCTACAAGGGAGGGCATGCTCATATGGTGGAATTTTGATGAGTTTTTTGAAATCCATTTTGAAGTTGATCTGATTTTCATTTGTGAGTCATTTTGTAAAGGTTTCCACCTTCCTGCATTATATTCATTGACTAATGTTGTGACAAGGGTTGATGTAAATTGAGCCCCTTTGAATGTCACTATCTCCCTTGGAACCCCATAATCAAGTGAAGATTTCCTCATAGAGGAATTCTGCAACTTTATTATCTCTAGCATGCTTCATAGCTTTAACTTCAACCCACTTGGTCACATAGTCAGTGCAAACCAAATGTAGGATTTTCCATTTGATGGTGGATCAATGGGACCTACAAAATCAAGTCCCCATTTATTAAATGGAGTGATGACTACCTGGGGGTATAGAGGCATCTCATTAGATTTAGTTGATCGACCCATCCTCTGACATCTATCAAACTTCCTAGTATACTTTCCTGCATCCTTATGAAGTGTGGGCTAGTAATATCTTGTATTGAGAATCTTTATTGTTGTCCTCTTAGCTACAAAATGTCCTCCACAGGGTTCATTGTGACATGCATGCAGTATATCATATGTTTCATCCTCCCTTACACATCTCCTCATTACATGATCTAGTCAAGTGTATAATAAACATCCCACCTACAATCTATAGAGAGTAAAAGCTTTCTCAATGAACACCCTTCTCTCTTTTGGAGAGAAATTAGGAGAAACTCTCCCAGTAGCCAAATAATTGGCTATATCAACATATCAAGGTGTGTGCATGTTGATAGAAAACAAATGTTCATCAGGGAAAGATTCATCAATGATTCGAGTGTCATATCATGTAGTAAATATGGAGAGAGTCTGCTACAACATTTATCTTTTTTGGTTTGTCAACAATGGTGATGTCAAATTCCTACATTAGCAACAACCACCTTGATAGCCTACCCAAAATCAAGGGATTATTCATGAGGTATCTTATGGTTGCATGGTCTGTATGAATAATGATCTGATATCATGTTATGTAGTGCCTAAATTTGTTGAGGGCATAAATGACTGCCAACATCTCCATTTCTATCACTGTGTAATTAAATTCAACCCCTTGTACGTTTTCGCTGACAAAGTAGATTGGATTCTCAATTGCTCCTTTTTTTCCGAAGACAACTCCTATAGCATAGTCTGATGCATTTATATGAATATGAAAAAGAAGCTCCCAATTAGGGCCTTTGAGTATAGGAGCATGGGTTGAAGCTACTTTCAAATCAAAGAATGCTTTGTCATAGTCCTCTGTCCACTAGAACTCAACATCTTTAGTTATAATATTGTATAGTGTTGTTTCCATTTTATTGAAATATTTAATAAAACACCTATATTATCATGCATGTCCCAAGAAATTTCTAACATCTTTTTTCTTTGTGGAAATAGGTAGGTTGGTAATCACGTCAATCTTAGCTCGGTCTACTTGAATTCCTTTTTGAGAGATGTAGTGGCCAAGAAATACTCCTTCCTACATCATCATGAAGCGTTTCTCACTATTCAAAGACAAATTATGGTCTTCATATCTCTGTAAAAATTTCCTTAGATTTTTTAATGCTTCTGCAAAATCAGCACCATAGGTAGTAAAATCATCCATATAGATCTCCATACAATCATGTGAGATATTTGAAAATATACTAATGACTACTCTTTGAAAGGTTGTAGGTGCATTACACAAACCAAATGGAAGTGTTGAGTAGGCATAAGTTCCCAATGGACAGGTAAATGTTGTCTTCTCTTGATCTTAAGGTGCAGTTTGTATCTAATTATAACCAGTGAATCCATCTAGAAAAGAAAAATACTGCTTACCTGTAAGTGAATCTAGTACTTGGTCTATGAAAGGAAGGGGAAAATGATCCTTTTTAGCAGAAGAGTTGAGTTCTCTATAGTCAACACAAACTCTCCATTTACCTCCCTTTTTAAGTACAATTAGCAATGGGAACACCCACTAGCTATATGAGATAGGGTAGGTAAATCCTACATCCAATCATTTTTGTACTTCCCCTTTTACAATCTCCCTCAATGTAGGGTTGATTCTCCTTTGTGGTTGTCTCATTGGTGTACAATCATCTCTGATATATATCCTATGAGTATCGAGCTTGGGGTCCAATCCTTTCATGTCATGGTAGTCCAATGCAAATGCATGCTAGTAGGTCTTCAACAGGTTTGTCAAGGACAATTGCTCTTTTGATTCACCTTGCTATTAATATTCAAATGTTTCCTTTTTGACATTTGCACTTGTGTGGTTAACTCAACTTATACTAATGCTTGGCATTTTTAGTTTATGTGGCAGAAATATATGAAGCATATCAATTGTTGTAGGAAGTTCAGTTGCAGGAAGAGTGGGCATAAGTGTTTTCGCTGGACTTGTAGAACCAGATTCATGAGTTGATGACTTTTCATGCACCTCACAATGGTTCTGAATTATGAGGGACAACACTTCATCTTCTTCCTGAAGTTGTATGAAAGGACTTTTGTCTATCATCATGAGTTGTGCCACTGAATTGACTTCTTTGACCTCTTCTCCAGCATGTGGCCATATGGGGTTATCCATACCATGGGATGGTTGAGCAAGAGGGTAGATAATAAGCTTTTGGGTGCTTTTCCAATCAGAAATAGTCATGTCCCATGACTAGCATCCAATATAAGCATCTATTGTGGCTAGCCACGATCTTCCTAGAATAATGGGATACCCTCCTAGTGTACGTTTAGGAGAAAAGGATCATGAAATTTGTTGGGTACTCCTAAGAGTCTAGAGTTACCACAAGGTCTTCTACTATACCATCTGGTTCAAAAGTGGAAGAATCAACA
>VDFB02008969.1:0-14764 GCA_007258455.2 Sequoia sempervirens | reverse complement strand
TTAGCATACATCAACTTAGGAATCCTTGTATTATTATATTTTACCTTTGCTCATTGTTCTAAAGCCATTGAATTGACCTACCTAGGGTTTTAATTGAGGAGAATACGACCTAAATATAAATTAACTAATTCCAAAGCCATTGAATTGATTATTGCCTATTTTATATGTGTGATAAATGTTACTCATTGCATAATTTTTTATGTTTTAAGGTTTTCGATGGAGCACTTAACATGAGGGGAAATAAAAATGGTCAACCATGTTTATATTCTTTAAGCATATCAATATCCTTTAAGTGTGAAAAATATTTGTTCTTCATCATGGCTACTTTATTTTCATTGAAATATATCGTCATAGTAGCTCACATGCACATCAAAGTCATGGAAAATATAATGGAAAAATTGTATAAATGAGCCTTTTAGCGTAATTCAATTAGAATATCTTTTATTTCATAAAAATTCTATAAGTGGCATATTCTTGCATGAATTTATATATTATGGCCCTAGATCCTAACTTGATCCCATAATCACTCATCCAATATGTTGATCTTGATTGCTAGATTTGGTTCCATTCACCTTCTTGGATCAGATCTACGAGTGTAAAATTGACCTAGATCATTTTCATGGTCATGTATCTAAACCCTCAACTTTTATAATCCATATTAATTAAATCTTGTCTACTCCCTCCCACTATTTGTTGTGACCTAATCTAGTGTATGCATTTGTGTTGATTTGTATGGTATGTTGTTGTATTTAAAAGCATTCATCCATTCATTTGAAATTTTAATAAAAGACATTAGTGATTATGAAACAACATAGTTAAAGATCAATCAAGATATTATTGGTGTAATTAATTATTAATTACACTTAGCATAAGTTTACTTAGGATTTATTTAATTCCTAAGATATAGGATCTTATTTTTATCTTATCGAGATATCTTGTTGCTCAAGATAAGATTAGGTTTAGGTATCTTTTCTTTTATAAAGAAAATAATCTCTTGTAATTAATTGGTCTTTTCAAATATATCAAATTGCATATTTTTATGCAATCTCTACTTTTTCGTTTTCCTCTTCTGTGGAAGGTAATTTTCAGGTTTGCAATCAGATCTTGGTTTTCTAACATGGTATCAGAGCCTTGATTTGCAGCCCCTTCTCAGATTTCTGGAGAGATTCATTGCAGAGTTCGTTCGAGGTCCCTCAAGGGTTTTTCTCCTTGAGTATATTTATGCAGCGTTTTGGATCAAATCAAGTTTTTCCATTTGATTTAGAGCATTGGAAAAGATTGAGGTTTGATGAAAACCATTTTTTATTGGAGCTATTTTTAGTTTTTCTTCATAAATCCAGCTTCCACTCAGTTGTAGGAAAAACGATTTCTGGATTTTGTAGCCAGGGTCGAAATCCGATCTGGGTATCTTTCATTTTTTTGATTTCTTGTACAGATCTAAAGAAAATAGCTGCACAAAAACTGTCATGCATCATTTTTTTTCTCCTGGCTAAAGGTTTAAAAAAATTATTTTTTCATCTTCTGTTTGCTGGATCAAAAAATGATTTCTGGGTTTATTTTTTGCTTCAAAAAAATTTCGGGTTTCTATTTTTGTCTACTCATTATAAACAGATTTTTCATAAATCAAATTTGAAGATTTTTCATCATGGAGGCAGATGTGAACATTGGTTTGTGCATGCACTTATTTTTGTTTTCATGCACTAGGTTTGCATTTTCTCTGTAGTTTATGCATGTTTTGCATTATCTCCTTTTACAATCATTGGGTTATTGTAATAAATGAACTGAGATAAAGTTCCATTAAGGGGGGTTATTGCATCCATCTTTCATGATTGGTGACAACTCACATGAGTTTGTCTAGTTTCTTGTTGTCTCCTTTTAGTTTCTTTCTTGCTTAGCTGGACACATCGTTGGTTTGTTTCAGTTCACACTTCACATTGGGATTTTATAGTTCTTGATCCGCATTGGTTCAGATCTTTCTCATTTGAAGGCCATGGTTTTATGGTTAATGTTCCAGAATCTTGATGGTACTCATCCTATGGGTAGTTTTAGTTTCAGTTTGGCATTGGCTTTGAGACACAACTTCCAGATTTGTCACCATTATGGGTCCATTCATCATTTCATCTACTGTTGTTCATAGATTCTAGAGTTGATCCAGTATGTGAGTTTTCAGTGTTCCTTACATCGGGTCTAATGTTGTATTTGTGATTCTCGATTGGTATCTTGCAAAACAAAACTATCTTTCCTTGTTTGCCTGATTTTAGATTCCAAAGGTTACTTCATCAGATTCTCCAATGATTCTTCATGCCAGCTCATCCCAATCGTAGGGGGTTTCTCTCTTTGTATTTGTACATGAGCACCTCATCAGTCTTGTTGTCTGGACCTTCATTTGCATAATAATCTGTTTCTCCCTAAGTTGCACTTATGGGGGGTATCGTAATTAATTATTAATTACACCAATACAAACATTATTTAAAGAGAACACATTAGAATATATCATCTTAGGCACTCTTGTATTGTGGTATGTTTCCTTTAGTCATTGTTCCAAAGCTATTGAATTGACCTACTTAGATAAAATAATTTATCCGTCTCCTCTTTATTTTTGTTTTTTCAAAGATGTTTTTAAAAAAAAAAATCATTTATTAATGCCTATTTTATATTGTGTGATAAGTGATACTCATTGCATGTTTTTCATGTTTTATAGGTTTTCGATGGAGCACTTAACATGAGAGGAAATAAAAATGGTCAAACATGGCTACAATGTTTGAGCATATTAGTATCATTTGAGTGTAAAAAATAGCTATTATTTATGTTGGCTACTTGATTTTCTTTGAAATGTATCGTCATAGAGTTCACATGCACATCAAAGTGAAAGAAAACGTAATGGAAAAAAATGTATACTTATACTTTTTGGCCTACTTCAATTAGAATATATTTTATGCCATAACAAGTCTATAAGGCATATTATTGTATGAATTTATCTCATGACCCTATCCTATCTTGATCCCATCATCACTCATCTAATATATGTTGATCTCGATCAATAGATTTGAGTTCGTTCACCATCTTGGATCAGATCTATGGGTGCAAAATTGACCTAGATCATTTTCATGGTCATGTATCGAAACCCTAAGATTTTATAATCCATACTAATTAAATCTTGTCTACTCCCTCCCACTAGCCATTGTGAGCTAACCTAGTACACATTTGTGTTGACTTGCATAGTATGTTGTTGTATTTAAAAATATTCATCCATTCATTTAAAATCATACTAAAAAACACTAGTGATTATGAAAAAGCATAGTCAAAGATCAATCGAGATATATCCATAAGAACATTATTAGAGTGCACACATTAGCATACATCATCTTAGTCATCCTTATATGGTTGCATGTTGCCTTTGATCATTATTCCAAAGCCATTGAATTAGCCTACCTATTGTTCTAATTGAGGAGAACATGAACTTTACAAATTAATAAATTCCAAAAGGGTATTTGTAAACATCAATAATTTCCTTGCTATATTTTAGATATCAAGACATGGAAACATATTATAGACAATCATTCCCTACTAGTTCACTTCCACAAATCCAGGTTTGATTTTGCTTGTTAGATCATTTTTGCAAACACATAGATTAGTTATGCAAATGTGAATCTAAGCCAACAAGAAAAATGATTGATTCTCAAATTTAGAGGCATTCATTTGAACTTACTCTAATTTTTTAGCACCTTGACAAATTGATTCTTGTCATCCTAGAAGGTACATTTTTTCATATAAATCTAACTAAATACATTTATTTTATTTATTTAGTTTACAAATTATTTTACATTTATTACATTATATATTATCAATCTCAACTCATATATTTAGAATAATTGTTTATTTCTTGTTTTACTTAAATAATTATAATCTATTTTTACAAATTACAAGCATCAAAATATATATATATATATATATATATATATAAATGAAAATTATAAATTGGAAAGATCAAATCTTGAATGTTTGATTTTATATCACTTATGAGAAAAATGAATGAATAAATTTGTTATGCTTCATTTTCCTCTTAAACTTCGTTGAACAGTAAGATCAAGTTTATAGTGTAAAGACAACACATAAAGCATAATATAAAAATTGTATACATACCGTAAAAGTCATACATAAAACAGTAGTATAGAAATTAATAGAGTTTATATTCATACTATAAAAGCTACACATAAAACAGTAGAATAAATTAATAAAATCCATATTCATACTGTAAAGGAAGCACATGAATAGTAGTGCTAAGGGAATCCATACTCATACTATAAAGATCATACATAAAACAGTTGCACAAAAATTTATGAAATTCATAATCATACTGTAAGTCAACATAAAATAGTAGCACATAAATTAATAAAATTCATACAGACACACATAAACCAGTAGCATAAAAAATAATAAATTCATGGCTCTAGGAAAATTCATCGCTAGCAATTTATCAAAGGAAAATTCACTATCAGCAATTCACCGCCATGGTTGGTGAATTTTCCATGGCGGTAAATTTTCCTTAGATGAATTGCTGGCGATGAATTTGCTTAAAACAACAATACAAAAATGAATGAAATCCATAATCATACAAGAATGAAAACACACATATAACAACATATAAATGAATGAAATCCATATTCATACTGTAAAAGCAGAACACATAAAATAGCAACAAAAGAAATTAGTCTCTCTGTGAAATTTTTTTTATAATTGACTGATACAAAAAATCCTTTATAATTGACTCCTTATGCTCTCTTTTTCATTCTGATAATGGATAACGGAGTGTGATCCAAAATATTGATGGAAAAAATTATCACACAATAGAATTCAGAAATCTGTTAAACAACTATCAATATAAATTATGAAAACTTGTTATCATTAATTGATACAACACCATCAACAACTGAAATATATCTGTAAGAAATACAGATATACAACACCATCAACAACGGAAGTATGAGACATATACTCATACAAACACGTTCCTCAAAGGATGTATATACAGCTTGGTATGTACACATCTTGATGTCACGCCAACAAAACTATCAGTAAATTTTCCCTAAATTGTTGCCAATTCCGCCCATGCCCATCAACCATATTATCTCTGCATCTCCTTTTGGAATTTTGTTTTTGCCAGTGTTGTCGCCACCCATGAAATATATCTCCTCTTACCCACTGCATTTCTTTTTTTCTGCGTCGTGCCATAGTTTTCCAACTAAAATCTTTAAGCCCATCGTAGGTAGCTTTGGTTTCCTCCATAAAAAGTCATTTTATAATACACAGATTTGTCTTTGGTATTGGAATATGCCATGTAAATTCCCATTAGATGCTGTTATTCGTCAACTCCTGCAAGCTGTTTGACTGGTTGTTTAGGGGCACTTTTCACACTTGCAGCCATTTTAAAGACTTGATTGTGATTAAACATATGTTCCACTGTTGTCTAAATGACTTAAACCACGGTGTTAAAAAAAATTCTTAAATTTCAACATCAGTGATTCTAGGATAACATAGTTGCCAGGAGACGCAGTGTACTGGTACTAGTATTAGTACGGGGATGGGACGCCAATCAAATTAGGGTACGTGAGTTAAATGAATAAAGAGACAGGTATTTTATATGTAAATGATTCACCAGAAATTTTGGGTACTGGAATTGGTACGTTGTCAATGTTCTCATAATGGAGAATCCCGACAACTATATAGGATAATGAGTGATGGAATGACCAACTAATGTTAGATTATCTAAATAGATTAGGGGTGATGTCATTTTATACTTTATTTAGCAATACAATTGAAGAGTTTTGGCATAAGATTTGGCTTATAACAACTAGTTGGGAAGGGGTTTTCTTTAATCTATAATTAAATTTGAATTTTAAACTTTTGAGGTCAAATTTGCAAGCACAAAAATGAATTGGATCAAATTCATGGGTGTGGAAATGAACTAAGGTGATATTTACAAGTAATGTGAGAGTTCATAAATTTTTGGGGATTGTTTTCCAAACAAATGGTTTTTATGAGGTTGAAAGAGCTTTGTGAAGGTTTTGGCTTGGCTTAGCTTGCATGTTCTTTCTTGTGTTGGTCCATTGTCATTGTCACCTTGTGACATACTCTATTTTAAGGAATCTTTATTGCATGTATTGTGGGATCTTCAAAATATTTTCTCACCTTCTAGCACTTTATTTCTTTTATAACTGGCTACTAGCTATAATAGACCACCAATTGTTGTTAGGATTAGTGATTTGGATGTGCATGACCATGGCGCCTTCAAAAAGACCCCAAAATTGATACATGATGTAAATCCTACACTCCTAATGTTATTTTTCCATTTTATTAATTTTGATGATATATGCAAGGGGCTTGCCAATTTTACATTAGTAGGATATTTTATTGGTAGAATCTCTTTTGAAAGCATGCTCAAAAGCTAGGTTAGTTTCACTTGAGACTCTCATGGGGTCCACATGGAAATTAGTCATAACTTCAACAACTTTTTTTCTTTATTTTGTGGATATAAAATTTGCAAATTCCTATTAGCTGTTTTTTATAGTTATCATGAACCAAGTTATGGTAGTGCTACTTGTTGTGCTTTATGGCCCTTGTCTAATAGTAATAACTAGTTTCTTTGGTTTACCAATATTTATGCTTCCAATGATATTGAAAGATTTAATATTTCTAGGATTAGATTATGAATCATTACCAACTATTTTGAAGTCCTATTGATAATGACAAGAAAATACCTAAAGAATGTCGGGAAGATCTATAACAAGTTATTGGCCCTATACAAAAATGGTCTTGCTTCCTTGGTTTCTAGTTTTCATTTTTAAATTTATTTTGAGCATTGAATTTTATTTTTTACCTTTTTTTAATTGATAAATATTATGAATATTATGAATAATAGTGTTATTAGAATATAATTTAGTATAATAATAATACAACTAGTTTACCTATTTTCTTCTTAGACTATCATAATAATAATTATGATAATAATAATAGTAGCTATTATGTTTATCTCTCTTCACCCATGGTTTTGTATTGGGCTTGTTCTATACATGGATTAACTTTCTTTTGGTTTATTTATTTATTTATTCTTATTTCTCATTCTTTTTTTCTAACCTTGCTATTTATTTAGTAAGTCAAGTTTGTTGGTGTAATAAATTATTTATTGCATCTTGTATTTAATTTTACTCAAGTAATTGTTATTTATTTAAATAAATTATGAAATAAATGTATATGTAATCTTATTAATTAATGTGAACATGTCACACATATATCTTATTCACTCTCTAATTTACTAACATTCTTTTCATGATAGACCTTGCAATATAATCTAAAATATTGATAAAAAAAAGTTCACGTAATTATATTATTTTTGGTATAATTATTAAAATATATATTTTTTGGAAAAACGCATATAGCCTATATATAATTTATATTATAATAATAATTGATTACAAAATTCTAGTATTGGTTAACTAACTAGAACTTAACATATCCTTCACAAACTTTTATACTTAACCCTTTCGGGTGTTGGCCTTCAGGCTTACATCATTTTGCATAAGTTTATCATTCTTGTTTGGACAAAAGTCTTAACTCTGATTGTTGAAGTCTGATCCTCTCATGTGTTGGGGATCGAGACTCTACCATACTCCATAATTCACCTTTCGGGTGGATGCTTTCAATTTTTCATCATTCTACATACTTACCATTCTTGTCAAGGTGAAGTCTTTAACACCAATCTTTGAAGTCTGAGCCTTTTCAAGAGTCAGGGATTGGGACTCCACCATACTCCATACTTCACCTTTTGGATGTTGGCCTTCAGGCTTTCAACATTCTGCATACTTACCATGTCGGGGATTGGATTTTCACCATACTCCATACTTTTCCTTTTGGGTGTCGGCCTTCAAGCTTTCTTCAATCTGCATACTTACCATTCTTGTTAAGGTGAAAGCCTTAATTCCAATTTCTGATGCCCGATCCTTTCAGGCATCGGCCTTCAGACTTTCATCTTTGTGCATACTTTCCATTCTTATTAAGGTGAAAGCCTTAGCTCCAATATTTGAAGCCCAATGCTATTTAGATGTAAGGGATCGAGACTTCATCATATTCCATACTTCAAACATAAAGGCAAGCCAACAACCCAAATCCTGATATTTGAAACCTTTCAAACTTAACTCAATTTTAGCTTTCTTTCCTTTATGCACACAGTAAGGGGTATGCTTGAAGTCCAAAGTCTGACACCTTTCAGGCTTAATACAAAATGAGTAACTCCTTAGCCAAAATGTCTCAAGCTTTCAACATTCTGCATACTTACCGTGTCGGGGATCAGATCTCCACCATACTCCATACTTCGCCTTTTGGGTGTCGACCTTCGGGCGTTCATCAATCTACATACTTACCATACTTGTTAAGACAAAAGCTTAACATAATTATTAAAATATTATATCTTGTACTAATATAATATTTATTAAAAAAATATTTACAAAATATAAGTGCATATTTAGAAAATATTGAATAGGATTTTTAAAAAGTATTTTTATAGGATGAGTGAATGTTTTGAAAAGATTAATTCAAGTTAGAAAATAGTAAATATTTATAAAAAGGATGGTTATAAATTTTAGGAAAAATAGAAAATGGTGAAAAGGTATTATAGAAATGATGGTAGTTTTAGACTATAGAAGTGAATAAAAGATATTTTATTTATGTGTTATATGTATTTATTTATTTAAAGTACTAATAGGGGATAATAATCTAATTTTATAAACTATATTTATTTATAAATATGTATAATTGAAGGAAGGATTTGGATATTATGATTTGATGTTCTAATCATTATTTTAATTTAAGAAATGATGTGATTGCTTAGTGAAGTTTAGTGTGTGAGAACCTTACATGTCACATTAGTTGGATTCATAATAACCCTTATTCACCATGTTAAGTAAAATATAAGATAGATATAAAATTTGTATTTTATGAGAACACATATATAATTGTGTTAGAAGAATTATAGTCACATAGGTAGAGGGAATTTGATATTTTAAGGTTACAACATTTATCACTCTTCTTGATATGATCATGATATATAGTAAATCATTACTTCTAAAATGATCACTTTGGTCAATGCATTACAAGTGTTAATAAATAATTATGTATTTGAAGTTTATAGTCAATAAGTTGAGATGAGAATCCTACAACATTTACAAATATAACACATTCATTGTGCTTGTTCAAGATGTCACATTGATTCTGCTTGTTGAAGATGAGAAATCAAACACTTTTGAAAAGAACAATATGACTTAATATTTCATTTAAATGTATTTTTTTTAATAATATTATATATTTAATTATATACAAATAAATAATGAGATAAAATTTATTTTTTAATAAAAAACTTATCAATTATATTTATAATTGATGTTGAAACATCTGCATCATCAATTTAATTTCAGTATGATTTTCATTATGAGTTTCAAATTGAATTTTTGACTTTGCATTTTGGTGATGATTGTAGTGACATTTTTATCAATTCCATTTGCATTGAGTATATTGTCCTTCAAAATGGCACCGTCACAACTATCTTCCTCGATGTGTCCTCTCTCATTCTGCTTCTTTCTTTTTAATCACTTAATCCTCTTATTGGCATGATTTTCCCTCTTTCTATCTTGAGCTACATCTCCATTCACTACTCCTCCCTCATTTCTCCCTTTGGTAGCCTCTATTCTTCTTTTATTCCCTCTTATGCCACAAGGGCGTGACCTACTATTTTCCTCTATGGGCATGTGTGTGCCACAATTTCCATTTGCAACTTCAAGTATTTAAATCTCCTTCTCACAGCCCCTTTTCTAGTCTACCATGCCACCCCTTGCATTATACTACCTCTGCATCAATTCTTTTTTCTCCTTATGTCCCCCACCTCACCTTCTCACAACCTCTCTAATCTGCCACACACCCTTGTTGATTACCACTTTAGTTTTCTTTTCTTTTTGTCTCTCATTACCAACCACATCTCCTTCATCTTCCCCTCTTTGCATCGATGACTTTATGGTCTTTTAATGTTTTCTCCTTTATGCCAATTTTAAATTCTTCTCATCTTCTTTTTTGTGCCAACTCTTCCTATTCTTTCTGGCATAAGCTATAAGCATTTCTCATGTTTTTATTTTATATGATTTTATTCAATTTCTTGCACAGTGAGAGACAATATAAATAATATTTCCTAAGTTTAATATTGTCAAACAAATAAAGTTAAGCATATGAAGGAATCAATACATAAGATGCATGGATGTTTTTCTTGATTGTCATGGTCATTCTTTGGGAACAAGATGAAAATTATTTCAACTGACACTGAATTATAGATCAAAACATATATTGACATGACATTCTATCAATCAGATTTAATCAAATCGACCAACAAAATTTCATTTGAATTGGACTCTAAAAGCTAACCTCAAACTCCAAATTGCAACATGAAATTGAAATCAGACCACAACAGAAGAAAACCAAACCAAACTATTTTTGGGTGATGTAGATAGCTCGTTCGCCCTAGATGATCTTACATCAAGCACGTTGGGTAGGAAATTTGTGAGCATAAGCTCACAAAAGTGGAGTTGAGTAGTTAAACTAGTCTTCTAGGTTGTGACCAACCTACAGTGAACTCCATCGCTAAAGAATGTGAACCTAAACTATTTCTTCATCTTCTTCCAGCACCATGCCGAAACACATGCCATCTTCCTCCAACAACACTGCATTCTCTTCCTTCTCCCCCTTGTGGACTCATGTCCACTATATCCTGACCTCCTCTACCAAAAAAACTCTCCATTATTCTTCTCTCTTATGGGTTTTGACCCACCAAAAACCGACCACCTCCACCAAAATCCACCTACAACATCCTCTACCATTTCTACACACAAACACACAACATCTACACATAATTTTGCAGCTGCATCTTCTACTTCCACGTTAAAAATTAAAATAAAATATACATTTACCTCTTTCTTTTCCATGGCTACAGCATTATCCTTCACTGTGATGCTATCTTTAATTGTTGCAACATATCTCTCTCCTTCATTCATTTCCATCTTCACAAATCATTCACCTTCTATTGCTAAAATTTGTGCCAACAAATCTTCTTCACCTTTGTTATTCCCTACAACCTCTTTGTTGCTCACTTTATTCTTTTCTTCCTTTTCTCGATACCTTCCTCATGGCATGTCTTCACTGCATTTTCTTCAGTAGGGGAGCTGATCTCACACCTTTTCTTCTACTTTCCTCTTTGGTATCCTTGTTTTTCTTCTCACTTTTCTTTATCAACATCCTCTCATCTTTTCTGACCTTCTTCTTCAATTTATCTATCCTCACCTAGATCTTCTCCACTTCCTCATGAAACATCTTTCCCATCACCTCAAACTTCTCATTTTCTACCTTCTTCCAATATTACTCCCAGAACAATATTCTTGCAGGTCTCCTCACGACCCTTCCCATCTTTATTTGTTGCAATCTGACCTCAATTCATATGCTTTACATCTCCACGACTTGTCCCTCTTAGATTGA
This sequence comes from Sequoia sempervirens, assembly GCA_007258455.2. Lineage (NCBI taxonomy): Eukaryota > Viridiplantae > Streptophyta > Pinopsida > Cupressales > Cupressaceae > Sequoia > Sequoia sempervirens. The sequence continues at coordinate 3,199 of VDFB02008969.1, read as the reverse complement.
GCAATTGCTTGGGAATTCTTGTACACTTGCAATAATTCTCTCAAGCTTATCAGACAACTCTACCACTCTTTTAAGTGCGAACTTGTAACATGCCCAATGTTCTACTCAAAAAAATTCCTAAGTTTTAACCCAGAAGTGAATAAACCACGATGCCATAACATAGCAAATTTTTTTCTTTTCCATAAAGTAAGTTAAATGCACATATGAAATAAACACTATTCCAAACTTCCATTGCATTTCATTGTAATTTCACAAATCTTTCCATAACATTGATTTCATATTGAATAAACACAAGTTTGACATTCATGTTTACATCCTTCCGTAGAAATGGGTACAAAGTACATTCACGGTTCTTCTAACCTCCTGACACTAGAAATACATATGGTCCAAGTAACCCCCCTTCAAATCTTGGCTTCCAGTTGATGAGGAGAAGCATCACTCAAGCACTTTTCTGCCAACTACAGACTTACTACAGTCCCCCACACATCTACAGGTATAAGGTAAGATGACCCTACCCTTCGATGAGAGATTGGTTTGGTAACCCCACAATACTAGCCTTCCTTGAGCTTGGTTTTGTGCCCTACAAACTAGAACTTAACCATATAGTGGGTACAATCTATGTGTATGACAATCCTGAACTAGAATGCATAACTAGATCACAATGAATTGACGCGTAAACAATGGCTACTTACACTACTTTGGCCAAAGAATTCAACACTCAGTTACTTCAAGTGAGAGTCATCCTATTCACACACCTTCCTAGCTCAATTTTTAATGACCACACATATATACTATGCATAGGCTATCCCCGTGCTAGATTATCCTAATCCCAAGAATAACGTATTCCCTCTTACTATAACATTACACTATGGTAAACCAAACTAAAACATAAATCAGATTTTCACAAAATTCCTTATAAACCAAACTATAATTATTTAAGCATGACTTAACATGGTCTGTAATAAAAAACATAAACACTCATACCTACATATGTAATATGCTAAGATAATCCCCTTATATGGATTAAACAAACATAAAGACATCTCTTTTCCTTTTTCCAAACAATTCAAGCAACACAATTTATAAAAACAAGCAATCTTTTCAACTTAAAACAAAAAAGTAAAGTAGAGAACTAGCATGCTTGTAATCAAATAGCTCCAATTGATATAATAGGTTTCCTAGCATAGCCTCCACCAAACCATTTAAAAATCCTTCCCTTGACCAATTCCCAACAGAGAAATCTCTCTGAAAATCTCACTAATCTCACACTAGAAACATCTCAATTCTCAACTCAATATTGCAGTGAAGTAACACTCAAAAAATCAAAAAATTAGAAAGTAAGAATGCGTCCCAATTGAAGTGAAAGGCACCTCTATTTATATAGAAAGATCAACAACTAAAGGCTAGAAATAGGGTAACAGAACTGACACTTCTCAGCTCAGAAAGTTTGACTCAGCAAGAACAATAAAAGGTGGCAACTTGAATCAATGTACAAATAACGCATACCTAGCTAAAAGAATGAGTCGACTCTTTCAACTGGACAGCAAGAAAGATAATCAGTATTGCAAGGTGATGGTCTCCTACAGATCAACTTATTTGGCCAGCTCTAGGCTATTTGACCAATTCATATATTTCTCATTGCTTCACAATTTGTAATTTGTATTGCAATTTTAGACTTCTACTTGGTTCGAGCAATTCTGAGTTTGGCACCACCAAAACACCATGTTTCCTATTTCCTTGGTCTGCTTTTAGCTTCAAGACTAAGTCAAAGTTTATTTCATGCATTTCAGATTAGCACTACATTCTCAGTGTCGACTTTGTCAACACATTACTTGGCTTTTAATTCCTGCGCAAAACATAGTGCTGCACTAGGGAAAACTTTAGTGGCGAATCTTCACCAATTGGAAAATTCTAGGAATTGACCAAGTTGAAATTGGAGAATTTCTCGCACCCAACAAGGTGTCCAAATCACCCAGATTTTACGAACTATAGGTCCAATGCATGTCCATTCACCAATAAGTTTTTTTATGAGGCATATTTAAGCAACAAATTCGCCATTGTCAAACTACGCATTTTAATTGGATCGACTAATATTTTTGCCTGGAATCCCAAAAGCATTTATTAAAACACCTACATATTTTCCAATACTATTAAAACAACATTGTATCAAGACCCATTTCTGCCAATTAAAATTTACAAATCAAGTTGCTTAGAAGACCCATTTCGCCAACTAAAATTTATAAATAGTTGCTCATGAGGACCTATTTCACCAATAACATTAAAATAATTACATTTGAGGACACATTTCACCTTGAAATTACAACGTATCGTTGTATATAAGCACTAGATCGGGCTAAACCTTTAATATACCATTTAAAAAATCCCGCGGAATTGGCCAAATATGGAATCATGCATTGATGTAAATACAATTGAAAGTGCTCATTTATTCTTACACATTTTGTTCAGTTCTAAGGTTATACTTCTCCATTCAAAAGTTAGTGAAAGCCAAAAACGTAGACTTAAAAGGTGAGTGATCATTTCTTCATAGTGTTATTAGTTATAATAATAAGTTTTCTTTATCTCTTTTCCATGATTCTTGCTTCAACAAAGTGAACCTTAGAAGTTAGAACCAAACTTTGAAGTTTTGAAGTTTTTGAAACCTCCAACCCACCGAGTAGAAAGATGACCAAGAAAGACTTGCAACTCAACAAAGTGAAGCATCAACCAAGTCGGGGAATCGTGAAGTTATGAAAATTTAGAACTCCACAACAAGGTTATATAACTCTGAGGACAATGACTAAGTTTAGGAAAAGCCAAAAAAATTATATTGTATTCCATGGTATATTCCATGGTATTGAATTTGATATGTGATTTATTATTAATCCATTCCTTGAATAGAAATAAATACAATTGAAAGTGTCATTTATTTAGAAGTCAGCCAAAGCCAAAAACGTAGACTTAAAGATGAGTGATCATTTCTTCATAGTGTTATTAGTTATAATAATAAGTTTTCTTTATCTCTTTTCCATTCTTGCTTCAGTCCTAAAGATGATATTGAGTAGGGAATGGGATCTATATTATTATTCTCTATCCTTAAACAAGAAGATATTTTTTTCTAGTTTTTATTCGAAGTGAGAGATGAATATGTTGAGCGAATCAAAGATCAATATGTCGAGCGACTTTAGCAATAAGGGTAAGG
>VDFB02008968.1:0-45764 GCA_007258455.2 Sequoia sempervirens | reverse complement strand
TCAAATAATCAATTTACATAGAGGATCTAAATTATTTTTCTATAGAGGTTGTAACAATCACAACACTTTATTTCAAAAACAAAAGCTTCTAAAATGAAAGAGATCCTCTTCTAAACTTTTCCAATTTGCTATACAATAATAATTTAACTTTTCTCTTTCAAATTAAAATTAACAAAGTAATAAAGAGCTTGTTCTAGAAGATCAGATGATTTGGAGATTGATGTCGAGCTTCCCTTTAATCTTCAATTTTCCAAAGATGCCAAAGCTTCCTCCAAAAGAATTGCCACTTCCCAAAGATCAGAAATAATCCACAACCAAGAATACAACAAACTAGATTCCTAAAATTATCAGAGAGCTTCTAAGATCTACAATTTCTTCCAAACCACAAAACAATTCTCCCATTTCAAAAAACCTCTCTTTTTTCCCGTGAAAACAACTTTCTCTTTCCTCACAAATTTCAATCAATCTCCCTAGAAATTAATTTTAAGGCAATTAGAAAACAAAACCTTCTAACTTCCAGTTAACACAACAAATATCTTTTTCTTTAATAACGAAGATATTTCTAATTTTAATAACTTACTAAAATATGCATTTACAATTAAAAACTATTTATTTAATTCAAATCACATTTAAATCACTTATTTATTTAAATCCACATTTAATTTAATATTTAAAATTACATTATAATAACATAAATTAATTTAATTTATTTATAATCAAGTCTCCATATTAATTAAATACTTAATCACAACTTATAATTTAATCCTTACAATTTAAACTTGCACGATAAATAAAATACTAAGACCAACATGGATAAGGAACATGACCAAAACACAGACTGATGATACACTATGCTAGGGTAAAGGTTTTTCATGGTTAACCAATTACTATCTCCCAATCAATATTACTGTTGAGTAGTGGACATGCTCAGACCTATGAAACCAGGTGAAGCTGTTGTCCAGTACCTACAAACCTACAAACAAAGAAAATGTCATACATGTATCCAAATAATAATTTATACACACCGTGAAGAGAGAATCATAGAAATCACAGGGCACTCGCAAGCGAGGGATGCAATACTATCCCCTTCACCAATACAGTCACATGAAGACTAGAGAAATTAAAGTATCAATAATCAATAAATGAGCATACATAAATATTAACTCAAATAAAAACTATGCTAATCTGAAAGCATGTTATAAAAAAATAATTAGTCACAACATCAACTCATCAAAATATCACCAGGTTCGAGTAACATCCAACAGTGTCAGAAAATTTATCAAACAGTAACATAAAGTCAAGATAAACAACCTCATAAAGTCTAGATGAAATCCAAGAAGTTGTCTAGACAAGGAAAACAGAGGGGCATTACATTAACACCCATGATTTTGCAACATGGAATGTTACAAAATAGTATGAATGTCTTCCAAGCCACACCTTCCATTTTTGTGTTTAAATTTTGGATCATTGAAAAAATAAAGTGCACAAAATAATTGCATTTGCAAAAACACAGTGTTGGGTTTTAATTTCTTGAATCTCCCCATTCAAATGTAAAGGGTTGTCTCATGGTAGGTTGATTGATTCTTAACACCTGTGGTTTTGCAACATGGAATGTTACAAGACAGTATGAATGTCTTCAAAATCACACATTCCATTGTTGTGTTGAATTTTCACATGATTGAAAATATCAAGTGCAAAAAATAATTGTGATTTGGAAAACACAGTGTTGGGTTTTTGTTATTTGAATCTCCTTATTTAAATGTAAATGGTTGTATCATGGTGGGTTGGTTGCTTCTTAACAATCACAGTTTTGTTATATGGAATGCTAGAAGATAGTATGAATTTCTTCCAAATCACACATTCCATTATTGTGTTTACATTTCACTTGATTGAAAAAAAGGTGTGCACAAAATAATTGTAAATGGGAAACATAGTGTTGGGTTTCAATTATTTGAATCTCCCTATTTAAATGTAAAGGGTTGTTTCATGGTGGGTTGCTTGATTCTTAACACCCACAGTTTTGCAACATGGAATGTTACAAAATAGTATGAATGTCTTCCAAATCATACATTCCATTGTTGTGTTTAAATTTTGCACCATTGAAAAAAAAAGTGCACAAAATAATTGCAATTGGGAAAACACAGTGTTGGGATTTTTTTATTTGAATCTCCTTGTTCAAATGTAAAAGGTTGTCTCATGGTGGGTGGCTTGATTCTTAACACCCATTGTTTTGCAACAAGGAATGTTACAATACAGTACAAATTTCTTCAAATTCACACATTCCATTGTTGCGTTGAACTTTCGCATGATTGAAAAAATCAAGTTCAAAAACTAATTGTGATTTGGAAAACATAGTGTTGGGTTTCAATCACTTGAATCTCCTTGTTTAAATGTAAATGGTTGTCTCATGGTGGGTTGCTTGCTTCTTAACACCCACAATTTTGTGACATGGAATGTTACAAGACAGTATGAATGTCTTCAAAATCACACATTCCATTGTTGTGTTTAAAATTTTACATGATTGAAAAAAAAGTGAAAAAAATAATTGGAATTTGGAAAACATAGTGTTTGGTTTCAGTTATTTGAATCTCCTAGTTGAAATGTCAAGGGTCGTGTCGTGGTGGGTTGGTTGCTTCTTACCACCTACAGTTTTGCAACATGGAATGTTACAAAACTGTATGAATGTCTTCTCGGAGTTGCCTTGCGTGCTTCCATCATTTTGCTGTGAGCGTGGGGTGGGGTTTTCGAAACCCTTGTTTGGGTTTAACTCTCGAGTGCTTGCATGCCCATTGTGGGCTGGGTATAATGCTGTCTGGGGAGGCCTCGGGTGCTAGCCCCAAAATGGATTTTCGATCTGCAATTGGTGCGAAGTCTCCTCTGCATGCTTCGAAGGTTTTCAACAATAATCTGTATTTTTTAGAATCTGGGTCAGATGGAGTGGGCTCGTCTAGTGGGGCTCGGATCACGAAAATCAATGGTTATCTCGAACGCTGCAAGGAGAGGACGAAACTCGTCATCCCATTGGAGATGGTTGCGGAAGATATCGAGTATTACTCGAGGCACTCTTTTTATTGCAAGATTCTGGGTATGCGGATCTTGATACAATTTCTGGAGTCTTGGGCCTAATGGACTTGGATGCCGAAGGGTGAGATGGATATAAAACTCCTAGCAAACAATTATTTCATGGTTACTTTTGACTGCATGGCTGACCGCAATAGGGTATTTGAAGGGGGGCCCTATTTTTACAACCAGGTTGGTTTGTTCATTAAACCGTGGCATGCTGGTTTCAACCCTGGTGAGGAGCTTCTGACTCGAGTCCCTGTGTGGGTTCGGCTCCCACGCTTTCCAGTTGAATGTTGGTGGGATGACATCTTGCATTTATTGGGGTCGATGCTCGGGAAGCCAGTTGGTTCTTCGCAACAGACTCAATTTAAAAAGGTGATAACTTTTTCCCGTATTTGTGTTGAAATTGACTTAAGTAAGCCATTACCAGATTCTTTGGATATGTCGGTGGGTCCTCACTCTTGGGTTCAGTCATTGGACTATGAAACTCTCCCATTTCATTGTCGCCTTTGCCATGAATATGGTCACTTACAACGAAGATGTCCAAAGGCTAGGCCTGTGGTGCATCTGACTCCCCAAACTGATCGCAACCCACCTAGGGAGGATAAGGGAAAGGATCCCATTCCAGGGGATGGGACTGGTCCTGATGGCTTTGTCCCTGTAAGAAATCGTAATAGAAACCGAGGTCAAAAGAGGACCTTGAAGGAAAGACAAGATGAAGATTCCTTTAACAGATTCGAGGTTTTGGATGATCTTGGCCATCAGGAAGTGAATCCAGGATTGGTGAATTTGGATCAGGGTATTGTGTGTTTGGAACATGCAGATCCTCCTTTTGGGGTTTCTATGGATACACAAGTTACGGGAGATGTGCAAATGGTGACCGACCTACAAATGGATGGTCAGGTGGGGTTGGATCCTGCTGCTGAAATGAAGAAGAATGAGGGAGTTGGTACTATATTGGCTCTACATGCAGGAATGGATGCTGGGAAGAATATCAAGTCCTCTCCTTCTCCTTTGGGTCTCCATCAAAAGGATATCAAGAAAGGATTGGGGGAGAAAACTTCAAAGCTTGGAAGGAAAAAGGATATGGAAAAGATTAAGTTAGCTGGGGAAACTTTGGTGGAGTCAGGGTCGGTTAAGACTCTGGATTCACACTTCTCAAGCTCGTTGAAATGATTGTATTATCATGGAATGCAAGGGGCTTGAACAGCAGCCCTCGACAAAAGGTTGTTTGCGAGTTGGTTAGAAGTCAATCTCCTGATGTTCTGTTCCTATAGGAGACTAAGTTATCAGTGGAATGTATGCTTGGTTTATCTCCTAAGCTGTGGAGAAGCGGCGAATGCCAGTGCATTGGTGCTCAAGGGTCTGCGGGTGGAGTGGCTTGTCTTTGGAATCCTCGGAAGATCCGCCCTCTTTGGTGGATGTCCTGCAAGTCCTCTATCTCAATGATTTCCTCTTGTTCTGAGACTGGGGAGTCTATTCTCCTCTCCAATATCTATGCACCTATTGAGCTTCAAGGTAAGCAACTTTTGTGGAATCATATTAGATTTTTTGGAGTATGGTTCCTTTTCTTCCATGGATTTTGGCTGGTGACTTTAATGCTATCTCTGAGTTGGCTGAGAAGCGAGGTGGCATTGCAAGGTTGGAGCCTTCTGCGATGCTTCTTCAGGATAACATATCTGCTTTGAACCTAATAGATGTAAAGCCTACTAATGGTCAATTCACCTAGAATAATCGTAGGATTGGGGATGATTGTATCTCTGAAAGACTTGACCGGTTTCTGGTGTCCTATTCTTGGGTTGGCGGTTTGTGGTCTTCTAGCTCTGAAATCTTGGATTGGAGAGGGTCTGACCATTGGCCTATCAAGCTTATTGTCTCTTCAGTTCGTGTTTCCCGGTCACCCCCTTTCAAGTTCCAGATTATGTGGCTCCATGAGCCCTCTCTTCATGACCATATGGTTGAATGGTGGAGACATGGTAGACCCACTTATGGCACAGCAATGTATATTTTTTCTAAGCTTCTCCAATTTTTCAAATATTAGCTTAAGCGATGGAACCGTCAGTGCTTTGGGAACATTTTTCATGCTAAGGTTGCTGCCCAGACTGAGCTGGATAGTATTACGAGGGTGATTAGGGAAGATGGTGTGACTGCCAATCTACTCCAAGAGGAGGCCAGGGCCCTGAAAATGCTGGAGGAGTGTGAATTGCAGGAGGAAATCTTTTAGAAACAAAAGGCTCGAATTGAATGGCTTCAAGAGGGGGATAAAAATATGGCCTTCTTCTTCAATTCGGTCAAAGCCAGGCGCCATGGGAATTCCATCTCTGTTCTTGTTAATGACACTGGTGAGCACCTTTCTTCTTTTAAGGATATTTCATGTGAAGCTGTGCAGTATTTTATTTCCCTATTCAGGGAGGATTCTCAGGGGGTTGCGGATGAGGAGGCCCAAGTCTTGTCTTCCATCCCTTCTTTGGTTACTATGGAGATGAATGAGCACCTTATGGGTGATATTTCAATCGAAGAGCTTGAGCGCATGATGTCCCAGATGAAGAAAGGAAAAGCTCCTGGCCCTGATGGTTTCCCGGTGGAGTTCTTTCAAGAATTTTGGGATATTATCAAGCTGGACTTATTGGCGGTTGTCTAGGAATCTCATAAGAACAAGCAGATGTTAAGGGCTCTGAATTCTACTTTCTTGGCTCTCATCCCCAAATGCGATGGGGCAGATAGGTTAAGCCAATTTAGACCCATTTCTCTCTGTAATGTGGTTTACAAAATTATCTCTAAAATTATTGCCGATAGACTAAAAAATTGGCTTAAAGTGCCGATCTCTGAGGAGCAAAGTGGCTTTGTGGCGGGCAGACAAATTCTGGATGGGGTGGTTATTGCCATGGAGACCATTCATTCTATGGACAGTTCCAATGATAAGGCAATGTTCATCAAGTTGGACATGGCGAAGGCGTATGACAGAGTCCGATGGTCCTTCCTTTGGAAGATTCTTGGTGCCTTTGGTTTTGGGGATGATTGGATTAAATGGGTCAGGAGTTGTGTTACTTCAATCTCCTTTTCCATTTTATTTAATGGTGAGCCCTCTGAGCTTTTTGGTGCCTCTAGGGGATTACGTCAAGGTGACCCATTGGCTCCGTATCTATTTCTGCTTTTTGTTGAAGGTTTGGGAAGGTTGTTGAGAAGGAATGTGGAGAGGGGTCTCATTCAGGGATGGCAATGGGGAGGTAACATTCCCCCTCAGTCTCATCTACAGTTTGTGGATGATACTGCGCTGATGGGTATGGCTACAATTCGGGAGGCTACTAGTTTGTGTGCGGTGTTGGATGTCTACTTGACTGCCTCAGGTCAATTGATTAATGAAGATAAGTCCTCCATCTTCTTCTTTAATACTCTTGGTCCAATCCAAAGGAGGATAGCCAATATCTTGCGTTTTCAGGTTGGGTCCCTTCCTTTGACCTATCTTGGGATTCCTATCTCTGTCAAAAGGTTGCCCAGGGAGTCATGGCAGAACATTCTGGATAAGTTTCGGTCAAAGGTTAACCATTGGACCCATAGATGGTTATCCTTTGTTGGCCGGGTTCAACTGATCAAATCTATGGTTCAGGCTCTCCCCATCTATAGGTGTATGCTCCAGGTGGCCCCTGCCGGCTTTGTTCAAGAAATGGATGCTTTAGCTAGACAGTTCCTATGGGCAGGTAATATTTTGTCATCCAAATGGAGTTTGGTTAGATGGGAGCTAGTTTGTAGCCCGCGGCAATATGGTGGTCTCGGATTAAGGCAGTCATCTTTGTCTGGGATTGCGCTTGCTGCTAAATTGTACTAGAGATGGTGTGTGGAGTAGGACCAGACTTGGGCCAAGATCTTATCTCATAAATATTTCTCAGGGATCCCTCAGATGGATATTCCCCGCTATCCCCTGGTGAGGAAAGGATCGGTGATTTGGGGTACGCTCAAGAAGGGGGCTGCTCTCATGAGGATGGTTTATTTTGGATTTGCAAAAGTGGACTGGAGGCTTACTTTTGGTCTGATTCTTGGGATGGCTTTCCTCCCCTTGTTTCCCAGTTCCCTAACCTGTTGCCCCTCTGTCATCGATTTATTGAGGCTGGCTGGAATAGGGTGAGAGACTTTAAAATGGTGTCCTCCCACGGTCAGTTGATGGTGGCTAGGTGGAAGACTCCCGAGGAGTGGCCTGTGGTTGGTATGGAGGAGTGCGCGGAATTGCAGAGTATCCTTTCTAGCAGGAGTTGTAGCCCCCTCTTAGATGGTGATGTTTTATCTTGGTCTCCCAACCCTAAAGGTGTTTTTACTGTTGCCTCTGGGTATCAGGTGCTTTTATCTTGCAAGCTGGACGGGGTGGAGGTTCAATGGTGGAAGAGAGTTTGGAATAAGTTTTCTTGGCCAAAGTGTAACTGTTTCATGTGGACTTTGGCCTGGAACAAATGCTTGACTTGGGATAATATTCAGAAAAGGGGATTTCAGGGCCCATCCATGTTTGTTTTGTGTAGGACTGGGGAGGAGGACTCTGCTCACTTGTTTTTTCGATGCCCCTTTGCCCTGAGGTTGTGGCATTTTTGGTGGGAGGTCTGGAAACATCCTTGTGTTCATGCTTCCTCCCTGGTGGATTTCTGGAGTAGTCTGGGCAGACCTCCCACTTCGGCATCTTTCTTACAGGATGTGTGGTATGTTGGGCCCACCTTCCTTATCTGGAAAATTTGGCTTGAGCGGAATCGTAGAATCTTCCAAGATGAAAAGATGGTTGCTCAGCAGATCTGGCAGAGAATTTTGGGTATGGTTTGGGAAACGGTGGAAGTGAAGTGCGAGGTGGCATATCCCTTGGAGAAAGAGGACGCTGAGAAGGTGGAGAGATTGGGACTTCGGGAGCTATCTTTGGCCTCTGCTTGTGTCCGGAGGAGAAGGCGGGCGCATAAGAAAGTCCTACGAGTGGGTAAATGGATTCCCCCTCCTACTGGAATTCTGAAGATTAATACTGATGGGTCCTCAAAAGGAAATCCTGGGCCAGCTAGAATTGGGGGAGTAGGTAGGGATTCTTCAGGAATGGTGGTTCTTCTCTTCTCCATTTATGAAGGGGTACAGACTGTCAACCTTATGGAAGGTCTGGCAATCTTATCCGCCCTTGAGCGGGCCTACGCTTTGGGGTGGACAAAGGTTATCTGTGAGTCTGACTCATAGGTTTTGGTTAATTTGCTTAATGCTCGTCAGGAGGTTGATGTCAGTTGGCAGTTGGCTAGAATGGTTCAACAGATTTTGCAAATTAGTTCCTTGATGGAGGTGGTTTCTTTTGTCCATATTCCGAGGGAGTGGAATAGGGCAGCGGATTGCTTGGCGAAATGGGCTTCAGAGCATCTTGATGGATGGAAGATCGAGGGGTGGGAGCAACTTTCCCAGGAGCTCCGCCATGATATGGAAAGAATTATTGCGGAGGATGGAGAGGAGATTGGGGATGAATGATGTGGGTTCTTGCTTTTTCTATCTACTTCTTCTGGTCTTTGTGGGCTTAGGCCCTTTGCTTTGTTGTAATGCTCTTTTCTAAATTTCAATAAAGTTTTTACCCCCTTTTTATAAAATTAACAAAGTAATAAAGAACTTGTTCTAGAAGATCAGATGATTTGGAGATTGATGCCGAGCTTCCCTTTAATCTTCAATTTTCCAAAGATGCCAAAGCTTCCTCCAAAAGAATTTCCACTTCCCAAAGATCAGAAATAATCCACAACTAAGAATACAACAAACTAGATTCCTAAAATTACCAGAGAGCTTCTAAGATCTACAATTTCTTCCAAACCACAAAACAATTCTCCCATTTCAAAAAACCTCTCTTTTTTCCTGTGAAAACAACTTTCTCTTTCCTCACAAATTTCAATCAATCTCTCTAGAAATTAATTTTAAGGCAATTAGAAAACAAAACCTTCTAACTTCTAGTTAACACAACAAATATCTTTTTCTTTAATAACGAAGATATTTCTAATTTTAATAACTTCCTAAAATATGCATTTAAAATTAAAAACTATTTATTTAATTCAAATCACATTTAAATCACTTATTTATTTAAATCCACATTTAATTTAATATTTAAAATTACGTTATAATAACATAAATTAATTTAATTTATTTATAATCAGGTCTCCATATTAATTAAATACTTAATCACAACTTATAATTTAATCCTTACAATTTAAACTTGCACGATAAATAAAATACTAAGACCAACATGGATAAGGAACATGACCAAAACATAGACTGACGATACACTGTACTAGGGTAAAGGTTTTTCATGGTTAACCAATTACTATCTCCCAATCAACATTATTGTTGAGTAGTGGACACACTCAGACCTATGAAACCAGGTGAAGTTGTTGTCCAGTACCTACAAACCTACAAACAAAGAAAATTTCATACATGTATCCAAATAATAATTTATACACACTGTGAAGAGAGAATCATAGAAATCACAGGGCACTCGCAAGCGAGGGATGCAATACTATCCCCTTCACCAATACAGTCACATGAAGACTAGCGAAATTAAAGTATCAATAATCAATAAATGAGCATACATAAATATTAACTCAAATAAAAACTATGCTAATCTGAAAGCATGTTATAAAAAAATAATTAGTCACAACATCAACTCATCAAAATATCACCAGGTCCGAGTAACATCCAACAGTGTTAGAAAATTTATCAAACTGTAACATAAAGTTAAGATAAACAACCTCATAAAGTCTAGATGAAATCCAAGAAGTTGTCTAGACAAGGAAAACAAAGGGGCACTACATTAACACCCATGATTTTGCAACATGGAATGTTACAAAATAGTATGAATGTCTTCCAAGCCACACCTTCCATTTTTGTGTTTAAATTTTGGATCATTGAAAAAATAAAGTGCACAAAATAATTGCATTTGCAAAAACACAGTGTTGGGTTTTAATTTCTTGAATCTCCCCATTCAAATGTAAAGGGTTGTCTCATGGTAGGTTGATTGATTCTTAACACCTGTGGTTTTGCAACACGGAATGTTACAAGACAGTATGAATGTCTTCAAAATCACACATTCCATTGTTGTGTTGAATTTTCACATGATTGAAAAAATCAAGTGCAAAAAATAATTGTGATTTGGAAAACACAATGTTGGGTTTTTGTTATTTGAACCTCCTTGTTTAAATGTAAATGGTTGTATCATGGTGGGTTGGTTGCTTCTTAACAATCACGGTTTTGTTATATGGAATGCTAGAAGATAGTATGAATTTCTTCCAAATCACACATTCCATTGTTGTGTTTACATTTCACTTGATTGAAAAAAAGGTGTGCACAAAATAATTGTAAATGGGAAACATAGTGTTGGGTTTCAGTTATTTGAATCTCCCTATTTAAATGTAAAGGGTTGTCTCATGGTGGGTTGCTTGCTTCTTAACACCCACAGTTTTTCAACATGGAATGTTACAAAATAGTATGAATGTCTTCCAAATCATACATTCCATTGTTGTGTTTAAATTTTGCACCATTGAAAATAAAAGTGCACAAAATAATTGCAATTGGGAAAACACAGTGTTGGGATTTTTTTATTTGAATCTCCTTGTTCAAATGTAAAGGGTTGTCTCATGGTGGGTGGCTTGATTCTTAACACCCATTGTTTTGCAACAAGGAATGTTACAAGACAGTACAAATTTCTTCAAAATCACACATTCCATTGTTGTGTTGAACTTTCGCATGATTGAAAAAATCAAGTTCAAAAACTAATTGTGATTTGGAAAACATAGTGTTGGGTTTCAATCACTTGAATCTCCTTGTTTAAATGTAAATGGTTGTCTCATGGTGGGTTGCTTGCTTCTTAACACCCACAATTTTGTGACATGGAATGTTACAAGACAGTATGAATGTCTTCAAAATCACACATTCCATTATTGTGTTTAAAATTTTACATGATTGAAAAAAAAGTGAAAAAAATAATTAGAATTTGGAAAACATAGTGTTTGGTTTCAGTTATTTGAATCTCCTAGTTGAAATGTCAAGGGTCGTGTCATGGTGGGTTGGTTGCTTCTTACCACCTACAGTTTTGCAACATGGAATGTTACAAAACTGTATGAATGTCTTCAAAATCACACTTTCAATTGTTGTGTTTAACTTTCGCATGATTGAAAAAATCAAGTGCAAAAATGAAATGTGATTTGGAAAACATAATGTTGGGTTTCAATTATTTCGATGTCCTTGTTTAAATGTGAAGGGTTGTCTCATGGTGGGTTGGTTGCTTCTTAACACCTATAGTTTTGGAACATGGAATGTTACAAAACCATATGAATGTATTCAAAATCACGCATTCCATTTTTGTGTTTGATTTTTGCATGATTGAAAGAAAAGTGCACAAAATAATTGTGATTTGGAAAACACAATGTAGGGTTACTATTATTTGAATCTCCTTGTTTAAATGTGAAGGGTTGTGTGATGGTGGGTTGCTTGCTTCTTAACACCCATAGTTTTGCAACATGGAATGCTACAAAACTGTGTGAATGTCTTTAAAATAATGCATTCCATTATTGTGTTTAAATTTCACTCGATTGAAAAAAAATGTGCGCAAAATAATTTTAAATGGGAAACACAGTGTTGCGTTTCAGTAATTTGAATCTCCCTATTTAAATTTAAAGGGTTGTCTCATGGTGGGTTTCTTGCTTCTTAACACCCATGGTTTTGCAACATGGAATGTTACAAAATAGTATGAATGTCTTCCAAATCACAAATTCTATTGTTGTGTTTAATTTTTTGCATGATTTAAAAAAAAGTACATTTTATTTGTAGCTTTGGAGCAGCTGCTTCCTTATTAGCCCTTAGGACAACAACATCCATTTTTTGGATAGAGTTTTGAATGTCTTCAATACTTGTCTGTAGCTTTTCAACCACTCTTTGGTTAGCTTTGAGAGTGTCTTTCTCATTAGAGAATGCAAAGGTTTTTTGTTTGATAAGTTATTTACAAAACTTGTCTACCTTTTAACACATGGATTTCATGTCTTCAGCCAACTATTTCTCTTTTTTTGAAATGAAATCCTTTTCTTTCTTACACAATACAAATGTAATGAAAGTAACCTCTTCAAAATATAAAACAAAGTCACAGGTAGAGGAGAAATTGCATTTGAACTTTCTCTAATTAATAAACTATAGGCATGTTGGAAAACACTATGGGTTGTAGTTTCTATGTGTTTGCTTGTTGTAAGTTGAAGGGTGGAATTTTTTTCTTTTGTGCTTAATGTTCTTTTACTAGGCATGTTTAGTTTTATGTTCATAGATGTTTGACTTCATTCACTCATTTTTTTATCACCAAATTTATATATCGTGTTATTTTCTTTTCACATTGCTGGTAGTCGTAGAAGTAATTGCATGTTATTATTCATGTTAGGCTTATAGGCTACATAAAATTTTGTAGGTTGGACTTCCCATCCTGTTGTTCAACCTACACTTTTTAAGTTCATGAATTGTCATATACTCTTTTGTTGGTCATGTTAACTCACCCCAAATGGAAGGGTTGATATCACAATATGCCTGCTCTGGTAAAATAGGTTTGTACACCCCCATATTATCTCAAATCTTTGTTATATTTACATGTGGGGTTGTTGTCTTTATGTCAGCGTGGAGGTTCATCTACACGTTGTGTTTTCCAACCTACATTCACTTACATCATGGTTGATAGAAAATTTTACACCTTTATACCTTCCCTAATTCTCTCCATTAGTGATTCATCTTTTTTTCAACAGATGCAAGAAACATGTTATCATTTTGGCATTGCTCGTAGCAATGGATGCACTTATTCTTTTTACATGCAAGGTTTTCATCAAAAGTTTTGCTTGCCCTCTAACCCTTCCTCTCCTCTAACACTTACACATGTAGCACAACCAACATATCTTCCCATGATAATACATCTGTTGTTGCTATTGTATAAGTAATTACACACGTTGATGCATGTTACACTCCTATGCCACATACGAAGTTCTAGGTTGAACCACTGATCGTGTGGTTTAACCTTCACTTGTTTATTTCGTTAATTTCTGTATACACCTAAAAATGGTCACATTATAATAAGTCTAGTAATTAATTAAATACAAGTTATTTAGTTAAATCTCTAATTCAATCTACATATAAATAAATTTAATTATTTATTTATATTGTTCATTTTCTAATTCTTCTATCTTAATTAAATAAGTTTAATTACTTATTTAATTTAGTCACTTTTCTAAATTTTCTTAATTAAATTAAATAAGCTTTACAATTTATTTAATTTAATTATCACATTACTTTATTTTGAATAAAGTAAATATTCTTCCTTTTTCCAAAATCACGAAATCATCTTTAAATCTTCTAAAAAATCACATTGCTTTATTTTAAATAAAGTAAATATTCTTCTTTTTTCCAAAATCATAAAATCATCCTTAAATCTTCTAAATATTCTTCATTTTTTCCAAAATCATGAAATCATCTTTAAAAACTTCTAGAAAGCCATCTCACACATAATTAAATAATTTTCAATATTTAATTATAAACTTCTTTTCCACATTTCACACATAATTAAATATTTTTCAATATTTAATTAGAAACTTCCAAAACCACATGTCACATGAAATGAAATAATTTTATTATTTAATTAATGAATTATCTTCAACTACAAAATCAACTCATAACTAAACTTGACAAATGGCAAGTTTCCTTCATTTTTGAGTGAAAGGTTTTGTGGGAAGGAAACATCTTCCTTCTTTTTCTCTAGCTTCCATCTTTCTCTCCAACATTTCCATCTCTTACCGTTCATCTTACCAGAATGAATCTCAACCATTGATCTTTTCCAACTAAGCTTTTGTCTTAGAAAAATCTATAAATATAGCCTCTCACAATCCATTTAGGGGAGGGATTCTTAAGTATCTTCACTTTGTCAAAATCATTCTTCAGTCTTCCATCTGTCTCTATCATTCTCCATTTGTCATCATCATCAAGTCATTATGTTGCAGGAGTGAGCAATCAACATTCTTTCAATAATCAACCTTCAAAATCTTGCATTCTCATGCAGGTGGAGAAGAGCCATGGAGGTCAATCAATTCTAGTTTGAAAATCGGTTTGCATTTCCTTTGTTTATTTACATTTTCATTCTAGTTTGTACTTCATGGTGCTTCATAGGGTTTATTTATTTTGTTGTTTTCAACATTAAATTTGATTGAATTTTTCCCTATCTACAATTTCTAGATGTGCTTTTGCTCCTCATGTTAAGTCATGTGAAATGGAAGTTTGAATATCACAATATGCCTCCTTAGGTAAAAGAGGTTTGTACATCACATATTCTCTCAAATCTTTCTTATATTTACATGCAGGGTTGCGGTCTTTATGTCAATGTGGAGGCTCATCTACATGCTGTGTTTTCCAACCTACATTCGCTTACATCATGGTTCATAGAAAATTTTGTAGCTTTATACCTTTCCTCATACTCTCCATTACTAATTAATTTTTTTTCAATAGATGCAACAAACATGTTATCATTTTTGTGTTTCTCGCAACAATTGATGCACTTTCTTTTGCATACAAGGATGTCATCAAAGGTTTTGCTTGTCCTTTTTTGTTGTCGTTGTCTATGTCGACCTGTACATTGAGATGGACTGTCCAATTTCTAGCCTACATTTGTGTTATATTTTATGTGTAGCTTGCTTGAATCTATCACCTTTAATTTTCCTCGGTTGAAGCTGAAAACCTCCTATTGGTTTCACATGGGTGACAACAATGCAAGTACATTCTATCTATGTTTAATGAATGCTTTTTTTTCTTGATACAATCCACACTAATTTTAAATATTCATCTAATTCTATCATTTCCTTGAATGGGGAGAGATTTGAAATGGAAGAAGCAAGACAAATTATAGGTGCAAGATGTACAAAATGGAAGCTCTCCTTTTTCATCTTCCGATTTGGAATGGGTTGCTATTTCTATCAACAAGGATTAGGTCCCTGACCTTTTTGCAGCAATTCCACTTACGAGACTTGATCATTTCATTCATGGTGAAATATTTGTTGAAGGTATAGAAACCAAATTTGTGGACAAGAAAACAAGAGAACCTACCACCTCGTGTCCTGTCAATGACAAAACTTATGGAAAAACAATTTTCTATAAGAGGTTTGTATATTTCAACATTCATTTCTATGGTCAAATGATATTTTACTCTCTCTTTGTTCAACATGATGAGATTATGCCTTTCTAGTAGCTACTGGTGTCAATACAGTCCTCAAGACAACAGAGACCAACCTCCACCAAAGAAGAAACCACATAAGACTTTTATACAAATGTGAGGTTGTCAATACCACTTCATGGTAAAGGTTATGAATGGAAAACCCGATGTTGCGTATATTATCTACAAAGAAATGTTCCATGTTGATAAAAATGGTCAATTTTGTGATGGAATTCATGACACAAGTGGAGATAAGTGTTCTATGTTTGCTACTAATCTATCTACAGAGTGAAAAATCTATATTGAAAGCCTTTTGCTCATGGACGTCAGTGTCAATGCAATAATTGATAGACACATCAACAATCCTATCTTATGTGGCATGATGTCAAAGAGAGATCAATTCCTTACAAGAAAGGATGTAATGAATGCTTGGCGAAAGGTGTGTTCTACTCACGCATAGAAACATAAAGTCAATTTGACAAGTATCCTACTATGGAGTGGACAGTACTTTGACAACTTCTACTTTCAATAGCCTGATGGGAATAGTACACCTTTTGTTATCTAGGTTAAGACTCCATGGATGTTGGATAGGATGGTTAGCTGCTCGCACAATTCAGTCATCTTGATGGATTCCACATGTTCAACTAACATATATGGGGTGAGGCCTTACAAAAATTGAGAAATAGTTCTTCATGTTTTCAATGATCTTGCTAGCTATAAACTTGACAATGCTCATGTTGAGTTGTTCTATCTATAGTATCCATTGTATATTGTCCTTGTTTTCAATGAGCAACAAAGTGGTGTATCGGTTGCATGGGTATTCTCCTCATGAAACATGATTAAGGACATCTCTACATGGCTATGCATATTGAATGACCATGGAAGAAGAGCTAGGCTTGATTGGAGAATCAATCCATTTTTTACTAATGATGTGACTACAAAAATCCAAGCCATACAATATGTGCATCCCTTTCTTAATTTGTGTACCTTTCTCATTTGCTATTCATTTTCAATGCCACTTTCTCATGAAGTAGAGCGGTAAAAAATATTGTTTGTATTGTCTATTAGGGTTGTCTTTCAATGTAGTGTGCTTCTATGCCTTTGGCATGTCAAAAGGGATTGGCTAAAGAATGTATATATGTAGCCAAGGAAAGGGCAATGGATATCTTTTGCAGTCTTGGCACAATCATGATGGAAATTGTTGATATTGAAGATTACGACACTCAACTATTGAAATCTTTCTTTCAAGAGTTCAATGATCAGCCCCGATTCTTAGAGTACTTCAACAAGATTTGGTGCGAAGGAGAAGGTTGAATTGGTGAGTTGACAATTTTTGTCACCTCACAGGATTCGCACCATTCAAATTCTTTGATGTTACCTCTAATACATTGTGGTTTACTAGACTATTGGATTTTTTTTTCATAGCCATGTGGGAAAAAAATTGAAAAATATTCCCACATTCCAACCAGGATATGAATGTAGTGATTGAGTCGTACCATTGCACACTCAAAACTTGGTACTTGTGTGATCACTAAAAAAACTACACTAGGAGAATGGACTATTTATATTACACACTTGTGTATAAAATGGAACCATTCTATAGGAAAAAAAAAAAAGTTGCAGCATTATGGTTTTTTGACAAACCAAAAGTGTTTAAATATGTGATCTAGTGTGGAGTGGACCAAGGAAATTCCCGACGATGACTGTATTCTCGATGAAACAGATCTTGGATGGTATTGGGTGAAAAGTCAAACTAGGTCAATGTACTACCTTGTTCAAAAATTTTGGGAGCCCTTTTTTGTTTGTGATTGCCCTTGGAGTTTGTAGGGGAACACTTGCAAACATTTCCTCAAGGTTTCTTACTTGATTTAAAGATAATCTTCCATTGAAGGGGTGGTCCATGGTAAGTGAATTTCAATTTGAATTGTGTTACTTTATTGGAGTCAATTGTGTTTTACATTTTCTACCACCTAATACAAATTTCTTCTGTGTGGTCATTTAGATGGGGGAGGTCAACCAATTGATTCAAGGATAGATTTGAACAAGACATTGTCATAGGGGGTCATAGAAGAAAACAATCCTAATGTTCTGACCCCTATGCAAGCTCCTTCCATGACTCATGTATATGATGAACATGTGGTGACAATCTCTCTTTGGAATGACACAAACGAACTCTTGAACAAAGTGATTCGTACACTACCACAATCTCTACAACAGGTGCAATCATACATAGAATGCATGGACAAGTTTCTAGAGGACCTACGACAATCAAATGCATTTTCGTTTGAATTCAGTCTGGATCTTGATCATGCTACAACTATCACTATTCACATGCACCCATGGTTTAGTGCAAGCAGGGATCATTGTCGACATCCAACTCGGCGTACGAAGCATTCTTCACAATAGTTAGATCACTAAACCCCTCTAGATGACTCCTTTCCCTTGTTTGCAAACAATAATTTGAATCTAAATGTCAATATGCAATCTGAGACTTCAGGCACAACTACTATGGATGTGGCAG
This sequence comes from Sequoia sempervirens, assembly GCA_007258455.2. Taxonomy (NCBI): domain Eukaryota; kingdom Viridiplantae; phylum Streptophyta; class Pinopsida; order Cupressales; family Cupressaceae; genus Sequoia; species Sequoia sempervirens. The sequence continues at coordinate 27,978 of VDFB02008968.1, read as the reverse complement.
AGGATACAACATATAATATAGGTGACTATGAGAAAACCCATTTCAATTTATATATTGTAATAGGAAATGGTATTGTAGATTTCTTTTTTCCAGTATGTGCTTGTACCATGTCATAAACTTTGTGATTTCTTTTTTGTCTTTTTTTGTTCACTTCAGCATTCCAATCTGGGGAAAGGAGTCCTCACCGACGACTATCTTTTGCAAGTGTAAAGCCAATGGAAGGTATGGTTTGAATTTAATAACTTTTTTTACATAAGTCCAATTTTTGGTATGATGTTATGCAATACCATGGTTCCTTATAAAACTTTGGCTATGGTGATAGGCTGATGTCGGCCAATGTGCCTTCACTCTGCTACTTCTTCAAGTCTTACTAAGGATTGCACAAGTATAGTTCAATGAACCTTCATTTGTAGGTAAGCATATTTGTTTTGTTTACTTAGTTCAGTGGGTGGGAAATCCATTTGAGGTATTTAGAAGAGGTTGAATGAAATTTAGAAGTGTAAAGAGAAAGAAATTCAAAATCTGCCTGTGAACCCTTAACAAGGGGTTTTGAGAGTCTTTTGAGGTTTTAGACCTCCATCCCACTGATGCAAGTTTAGAGGAATGGTGGGATGGATTGTCATAAATGTAATTTAAGAAGTGTATATGTTGAATCATGCAGGGGAAGCAAACCATTCAATGTTTGGTTGTTGATCTTTAGAAAATATAGAAGTTTTCCAATGAAAAAGGATGTGTACAAGTTGTTAATCGAGGAAAGTGCATTCAATGGGGCTGGAATTTTATTCATAAAGCATGGGAATATATTTCTAAACATGTTTCATAGGGTGGAAGAGCATGGGAAGGTTTGGAATACAATATTCTATTAAACCCTCATTTGCTAGAGCTTTTTTTGTGTCCTTGTAGATTTGAGTGGAAAAGAGCATGACAAGTGAGGATTAATGTTAGGGTTTCATCAAAAAGGTGAGGGAAATAATATCCCTTGTTCTTTTAAGCGTGTATAGGACTAAATAAAGGTGTTTGTGTTGGTTTGAAGGTTTCAAAAAGAGTGGAATATAGTTTTCCAAGTTACCCTCATGTCAATGGCTTGAAACAAGGGTTTCATGAATAGGCATTTGGGAAATACAATCTCTACAAACCAAGGGTTGATTTGGTGGTTTTGAGGGCTGGTGAGAGCTGCTCCATTGGTTTCCTAGGTTGGTTGTATGATTAGAGTGGCGTGTCTTTGTAAATTTGGTGTAATTGGCCTTGTGGACAACGTTATTTCTTGTTTTTGTGCAAGTTGATCCAAAAGAATCATATACGGGTTTCAAGTATGTTGAGGGGGACTGAAATGGGTCTCTACAATGATGATTATTTCTAGGGGTTTGTTAAGATTTTGAGATAATTAAGTTGAAAAATTTGAGTCTATTGACCTTCAATGAAAAAAATTCCTTTCTTATAGCTTGCATAAAATAAAAAGTGAGTCACAACCCACTATGTTTTTCATCCTACAACTGTGACGTGTGTTTTTTTTTCATAACATATGAATAGATATTGAAATGGAGTTATTTGCTAAAGGTAAGGGTTGTCATAAAACAAGAAGGTGAACTTCAAAACATTGTTCTGTTACAGTCTTCTTAAAATAAGAAGTGAGTCATAACTGATTGTGTTTTCCATCATGCAACTGTTATGTGCATTTTGTGCTCAAAAAATATGAGACATATTGAAATGGAATGTTTGGTGAAAGTAAGGATTGGCACAAAACAAGAAGGTGAACTTGAAAACATTGTTTTGTTACAATCTGCAGAAAATAAAATGTGAGTCACAACCCACTATGTTGTCCATCCTGCAACTATGATGTGCATTTTGTGTTCATAACATATGAAAAGATATTGAAATGGAGTGTTTTCCTAAAAGTAAGTGTTGTCATAAAACAAGAAGGTTAACTTCAAAACATTGTTCTATTATAGTTTACATAAAATCATAAGTGACTCACAACCCAGTGCATTTTCCACCATGAAACTATTATGTGCATTTTTTTTTCAAAACATATGAACAAATATTCAAATGGAATGTTTGGTGAAAGTAAGGGTTTCCATAAAAGAATAAGGTGAACTTGAAAAGATTGTTTTGTTATAGTTTGCATAAAATAGGAAGTGAGTCATAACCCACTATATTTTCCATCATGCAACTGTTATGTGCATTTTCTATTGGAAACATATGAAGAAATATTGAAATGGAATGTGTGTTGAAAGTAAGGGTTGTCATTTTAAACAAGAAGGTGAAATTCAAAACATTGTTTTGTTATAGTCTACATAAAATCATAAGTGACTCAAAACCCAGTGTGTTTTCCACCATGAAACTGTTATGTGCATTTTCTGTTTGAAACATATGAACAGATATTCAAATGCAATGTTTGGTGAAAGTAAGGGTTGCCATAAAAGAAGAAGGTGAACTTGAATTTTTTTTTTTTGTTATGGTCTACATAAAATAGGAAGTGAGTCATAACCCACTGTATTTTCCATCATGCAACTATTATGTGCATTTTTTTTTGGAAACATATGAATAGATAGTGAAATGGAATGTTTGGTGAAAGTAAGGGTTGTCATGTATCGACATCTTTTTAGTTATGCAATGGGAAGCAATGATTTGAGTTAGAAAGATACATAAGTTCAATGAATATAATCAGCGATGTGAACATAGACTAAAATAATATATTTTCTACAATTCATTAGTTCAACTCATCTTATTGCAACAAATAGAATGCTCACATTATTTACCATGTTGGAAAAGACACTGTCTATACACAGTTAGTTCATTATGAAAAGTTTTCTTTCACTTTGAATTTTTTTCGCAACTGTTTCATGTTTTTCTAATTAGATAATGTTGTTGTATGTGTTGAATTTTTTGTTCTCTTTCCTTTCAAGCATTGTTCTTCTTGTTGTTCGACTCGTGCGTTGTCATATTCCAATTGGAGATACTGCACGTGCTACCTCGTTTAGTTCCAAACAATAGGTACAATCTCTTTAGTGCTAACATTATCTTTATCTTCCACTTTGCTCGCTTATTTTTCACTGTTTACATTGCATTGACAATGTCTTTCTAATTAGAGAAATTAGGTGTACCTTCTGAAAAAGTTGTTTTATCTTTCATTTTAGGAGTTTTAGTACCTATTGTTGTAGTTCTATAGAATATGTCCCATAGTTCTTGAGCATGGGTGGCTAGTTGGTTGACCAACTACCACCCGTATCTACCATGCAATATTCTTGCTTGAATTGAGGAATTGAGCCTCTCGTATAGGTTGTAGGAAAATATGTTAAGAAGAATTAATAGAAAAGGGCCAAACCGCACATATTTGCACTATGATAATTATGCTCACTTCTTCAATAGCTTTTTTGGTGTATGGGCACATATGGGAATGGACATTCAATATTACAATCTACAAATAGATATTGTCAATTTATGTGATTGGCCAATGTCTCTTTACCAAGAAATTTGATACCTTTTCCTAGTTGGATGCATCTAGAAGGTGTGCATTAGACGAATAGTTATCATATGTAAGAACAATCTTACTGACCAACTGAGCATGAGGTTTATGAGATTCCTTAAGGGGGAATCTCTAATTAGTAATCACATAGGTCCTGTGGAGGAATGGTTGTTGGTTGTGTTCAAATTCAACCACATTGTCAGGTTTGACATCCACCATGTCAATCCCTCCTTAAGGCTGCTACATGAGAATTACGAGGTGCCAACATTGTATTCTATCAATTCCACCTTGACAATTAGTGTGTGGAAAATGCTTTTGGATGCTGAGAACGCAAAGATTATACCTATTCATAAATGGTTGACATAATTCTTAGTGTTAGCAGTATTAAATGTGGATTGTAATTTTCTTTAGATTGTATAATATTGACTCAAAAAAAATTTACATCTCACTGTGTGATGCACATTGTTCTTATAAAATTTGAAGGTGAACTTGAATACATTGTTTTGTTATAGTCTGCATAATAGACATTGTTGTCTTTCAAGAATATTTGAGAAGCAAGGGACAACCCTCTATGTTTTCCATTCTGCAAGTAATAGGTTGTTAGAAAATATGAATTTGAACTTTAATACACTATTTTTTTATAGTCTACATAATAGAAACTATTCTCTTAGAATAAGATTATAGAGGTGAGGGACAACCCTGTGATTTTTCCATTCTACAACTTTTTTTTTAGCATAGTGTGTTCCAAACGTATAAGGAAATTGAAATGGAATGTTTGTTGCAAGTAAAGGTTGTAATAAAATATGAAGGTGAACTTAAATACACTATTTTTTTACACTACATAATAGAAAGTGTTTTCTTTGATGCAATAGTGAGAAAATTAATTGTACACTCTATTTTTCAGTTATTTTCCTGCATTTTTTGTGTTTGAGGCCATAGTTCGACCATATTCTAAGGATAAATCATCTCCTCCTCCATTTTACATGATATCCATATGAGTATAATTTTTTATTCATTTAGTTTCATATAAATCCATGTACAATTCTCAAAGATATTGAATTTTTTCTCTAGGCGGCTAAAACATGTGTTAGGGTAAATAGTGTATAATAAAAATTGTGTTTGTTAAATTTGCACTATTGGAATCTCCTAAAAATTGGTGAGAGGAATGTTTGATGACTATTCTAAATGATGTGAAGGTTAAAGAGAATGGTAAGGTGGTTTTGGGTAGTTATCATGAAGCCCAAGGACTGGAAAATGCATAAAATCTGTAAATGTCTCTGTACATTGGTGACTTGATGAGTTTTGTTTGTGGAATACAAGTCGTTGTTGTGTAATTTTTTTATTAAAAGTTTTTTAGGCATAGGTGAATCCATTACAAGATAGGGATTGGTGAATTTATGAGTATTTGGAGACAATTTTTTTACTGTCCTATCAGGATAGAGTTGTCAAAAGGTGTAGATTGAACAATATTTGGAGTGTTTGAAATTTCATTCCTTGAAAGGCTAAAAAGAGATTGATGAGTCATTCAAACAAAGTATTTTACATTCCATGGAACTAAGTTAAGAGTGTAAGAGAGTCTTTTTTTGTTGTTTGTCAAATTGAATGATTAAAGGAAGCCTAATTAGGCCAGTTAAGGATAGTCTATTTTGAAAGTTCACATATCGAGATGTTTAAGTTGGGGATTACTTTATGTCAATCGTTTGTTACTGGTTAAAGTGTTTTGAGGTATCTACCAGATGTTTTTGGGCCTAGTTTTCCATTTGGATATTTTCAAACAAGGGTTTTCTAAAGGAAAGTTGCCTAAAAGGTGGAGTTTTCCAGTTTAGTGATCTAAGTTGTTTGCAATAGCATGCCGAGTTGAGTTGTTTTACCCTTACATTGTCATAAAACATTTCCTACAAGCAAGGGAAGTTATAAAAATATGAAGGTGAAATTCAATACATTGTGTTCTTACGGTGTGCATCACTATGACTATTGTCTTTCAACAAGATTTGAAAAGTGAGGGACAACCCTGTGTGCTTTCCATCTTGCAACTTTTTTTGTGCATATTGTGTTCTGAATGTATAATGATATTGAAATGGAATGTTTGCTGCAAGTAAGGGTGGCTATAAAATATGAAGGTGAACTTCAATACATTATCTTCTTACAATGTGCATAACACTAACTGTTTTCTTTGAACAAGATATCAAAAGTGTGGGACAACCCTGTGTGTTTTCCATCCTGCAACTTTTTTTTGTGCATCTTGTCTTCCAAATGTATAATGATATTGAAAGGGAATGTTTGTTGCAAGTAAGGTTTCTTATAAAATATGAAGGAAAACTTCAATACACTATGTTATTACAGTCTACATAGTAGAAAGTTTTGTCTTTCAAGAAGAATTGAGAAGCCCTCTATGTTTTCCATCCTGCAATTTTTTTTGTTGGTGTGGAACATTTGTTGCAAGCAAGGGAAGTTATAGAATATGAAGGTTAACTTCAATACATTGTGTTCTTACGGTATGCATAATAGTAATTGTTGTCTTTCAACAAGATCTGAAAAGTTAGGGACAACCCTGTGTGTTTTCCATCCCACAACCTTTTTTCTTTGGATCTTGTGTTTCGAATGTATAATGATATTGAAATGGAATGTTTGTTGCAATTAAGGGTGGTTATAAAATATGAAAGTGAACTTCAGTACAATGTGTTCTTATAGTTTTTATAACAGTAAGTGTTGTCTTTGAAGAAGAATTGAGAAGGGATGGACAACCCTCTGTGTTTTCCATCCTATTTTTTTTTTGTTTTGTTTGTGTGGAACTTTTGCTGCAAGCAAGGGCAGCTATAAAATATTAAGGAAAACTTAAATACATTGTCTTCTTATGGGGTGCATAACACTAATTGTTGTCTTTGAACAATATTTTGAAAGTGTGGGAGAACTCTGTCTGTTTTCCATCTTGCAATAGTTATGTAAAATTTGTGCTCAAAACATATGAATGTATAGTGAACAAGAGTGTTTTGTTGAAAGTAAGGGGTGCATAAAACAAGAAAGTGAACTTGAAAACATTCTTTTGATACAGTCTGGAAAAAATAAGAAGTGAGCCACAACCCACTATATTTTCCATGATGCAATTGTTATGTAAATTTTGTGTTGGAAACATATGAGAAGATATTGAAAAAGAGTGTGTTTCTTGAAGTAAGGGTTGTCAACAAACAAGAAGGTGAACTTCAAAACATTCATTTCTTACAACCTGCATAAAATAAGAAGTGAGCCACAACCCACTATTTTTTCCATGATGCAACTGTTATGTAATTTTTGTGTTGGAAACATATTTGCACATATTGAAGAAGAGGGTTTTTCTCAAAGTAAGGGTTGTGAACAAACAAGAAGGTGAATTTCAAAACATTCATTTCTTACAGCTTGCATAAAATAAGAAGTAATCCACAACCTACTATGTTTTCCATGATGCAACTGTTATGTAAATAATGTGTTGTAAACATATGAGCAAATATTGAAGAAGAGTGTTTTTTCTGAAAGTAAGGGTTGTCAACAAACAAGAAGGTGAACTTCAAACTATTCTTTTGTTATATTTTGCATCAAATAAGAAGTGACTAACAACCCACTGTATTTTCCATCATGCAACTGGTATGTGCATTTTGTGTTCCAAATATATGAACATATATTGAAATGGAATGCTTGTTGAAAGCAAGGTTTGTCTTAAAAAAAGAGGGTGAACTTCAAAACATTTTTTTGTTAAAGTCTGCATAAAAGAAAGCAGCCATTCAACAAGAATTTAGAAGGGAGTCAGAACCCAGTGTTTTTTCCATCATGCAACTATTATGTGCATTTTCTATTGGAAACGTATGAAGAGATATTGAAATGGAATATTTTCTGAAACTAAGGGTTGTTAAAAATTATTTAGCTCAACTTCAATACATTATTTTCTTACAATGTGCATAACAAAAAGTGGTAGTTGCATGTGCTTACATTTGTAAGTAATTTTGACATAAATAATAAGACTTGAGGTGTCATTTCCTACCATTATTTGATGGCATTTGACAATTTGTAATGAAATTTTACATGTCAACAAAAAGTGTCATGAAATCTTCAAGAACATAGTCTTATATTTTATTTAATTAGGAGCAGAAAATTCTTTTAACTTAGAGCTATGAACTGATGAGGTCACAAATGGGGGACCTCATCCCCAATATAAATTGTCAAAAAGTAAACCCCAAAGGGATTGGAGCCTTGATGGCAAGATTAACAATACAACTTAACAATCACACAATGGCACTCTTGGGAGAAGATCATAGTATTCAATCATACCAAAGTACTATAATTCCACACAATAATTAATCAAAAATTATAGGATCGGAGATAATGTAATTCCACACCATAATTGTTCAATAATTACATGATCAACGATATTGAAATGTGCTTATATTTGTAAGTAAGATGACATACATAAGTAAGTTTTCATAACAAAGTAACTGACATAGGATAGTGCGTTTTCCAACACTGCAAGCAATGCAATCATTTTATTTGTTCCCATCAAATGGAAAAAGGAAATGCCATTTTTACTCAACCAACTAGTTATCAAAATTGAAAATGGACTTGATTACATTTTTGGAGCGTATAAAATATAAAACATTTCATGAAATATGCAAGTGGACTTAAATGCATTTATAGAGCATTAGGAATAATTACTGATCATAAGGAAATAAATAACAAGGGATAGTGTGTTTTCCAAAACTGCAATCAATGCAATCACTTTATTTGTTCCAATCACATGGAAAAAGGAAATATTCCATTTCCACTCTACCTAATAGTCATTCTAAAAATTGAAAGTGGACTTCATTTCTTTTTGGGAGTGTACGAAATATAGACTTTTTGAGAAGCAAATAACTGACAAGGGACAGTGTGTTTCCAACATTGCAAGGAATGCAAGCATTTTATTTGTTCTGATTACATGGAAAAGGGAAATCTTCCATCTCCACCCTAGCAAAGACTTGCTCTAAAAATTCAAAGTGGACTTCATTGTATTATTGGTCGTAATGAAATAAATAATTATCATAACAAAATAACTAATAGGGGACTATGTTTTCCAATACTACAAATACTACTACCATTTTATTTGTTCCAATCACATGGAAAAAGGAAATATGCCATATACAGTCAACAAAATACTTGTTCTAAAAATTGAAAGTGGACTTCATTACATTCTTGATCGTAACAAAACAATTACAGGGCTATGAAAAGTCTAATATGAAATGGATAACAATTATGTGTTCCGATGACATGAAATTAGTATATATGTTCAACATAATTATTCAGTAATCAAATAATTAGAGAGGCCCATGAAAGTATCATATCAAATGTATAACAACATAGTGATGAAACATATGAAAATGGTATATCTCTTCACCACAATTGTTCAATAATCAAATAATGAAACCCACAATGCAAAATCAATATTTGAATCTTGTCTCATCAATTCCTACACTACCTATTCTTTGCAATCGATTTCATGCCTACGTAATGGGTATGTGTAGGATCATCATGGAAAAAATAGGCCCTTAAGTGGCAAAAAATTTTGAAAAATTAGAGTGAGGCAACTTGAGATAAAAATTTGAATAATTTATCTATATTATTTCAAAAATATGTAAGAATAGAATCTGTAGCAAATTTAATGTATTTTCCAAACTGCTAGGTTTGTTTTTAAAAAAAAAATCTATTTGGTGAAAATTTGAAATTTCAATTAGTGTACTTAAATTCGGGGGAAAAAATGAAGTAGTGTCTGTCGACCACCCTAACCACAATAAAATGATAATTATTTTTTTTTTATAAGATTTTAGATATATAAGTAGAGGACTCATGCCTGATGAGATGCATATTTTTTATATTTTTTCCAAGTAAATAATTAATTATGAATTTTTATTACAACATTTTAAAATATAAAAATCGTATGTCTAACCACCTTAACTTGGTGAAAATTCATGAAATTGGAATTTTTTTTTTAATCTATAGTATGTAAAGCATAGAATGTGATGCATGTTTTTGAATTCAAAAAATGTGATACCATTTGAAAGCTATAAAAATTTCATAGCCTATCAATCGGGACTTTAGTCATAATTTGAATAGAAAATGAATAATAATTACTGATTAAATTCAAATTAAAGAATAATTTATATCGGTGGAAAGTTGAGAATCTCCTTTAAAAACCCTTTTCATTTCATCAATTTTGGGTAAAAAAATAGTTGTTAGCCACATACGCATTATATTGCCACTTTTTGGCCCATCATGATCCTGCACATACCGTAATATATGGCACATTTCTTAGGGTCCTTGTGTATTTTGGGAGGATGATTCCAATTCCATGAAACCTCACAGATGATGAATGTGAAACAATAGATTTCTTCATAGGTTGTTCTTTGTCCTTGGCAGGTTTAACACCTTCAGCCTATAGCAAACAATTAATGAGAATTAACATATGCATGGAAACAATATACGTAGTATGATATATATACAACAACATATGGTTTATGTGCACCTTTGGAACAAAATGCTTCATCTTAGTGATCTTACATACGATGAAGCTTCCCACACACTCTTCGACGGTCTCTACACTAGGAAATGGAAAAGGCATGTAATGTTCACCAGCAATGGCCTCAACAATGCTGACTCACACAATTTTTTGGGTGCTTAAAGTAGTGGGTGTGAGTGTTTTTGTCAAAAACATGTACAATGCCTTTGGAAAATCATTTATGTTGCCTTCAAAGGTTGATGTGATCACCAAGCTTAAAAATTATTGCCTTGAACTCTATCATCTACTCATCCACCAAATTTGGCTACAATGGAAACATCATTGACGTGAAGCATAATTGAAGGCACATTAAAATATTCATAAATAAATAAGAACAAAAGAATGGAAGTGTGTTGGGTCTAATATCGATATAGATGGCATGTGGTAGCTCTCTCTGTCACCATGTCCATCTTTATTACCATCTCCCCCATGTAGGCTAGGGCTCTCCTTGTCCCTGTGTCCATCTTTATTACCCTATCCCACTTGCAAGACAATGCTCTCCCCATCCCCATGTCCATATTTATTACCCTCTCCCACTTGCAAGCTAGTGCTCTCCCCATCCCCATGTCCATCTTTATTACCCTCTCCCACTTGCAAGAAATTTCTCTCCCCATCCCCGTGTTCATCTTTATTACCCTCTCCTAGTTCCAAGGTAGTGCTCTCCACATCGTGTCCATATTTATTACCCTCTCCCACTTGTAAGCCAATTCTCTCCCTATCCCCAGGTATGTCTTTGTTTCCATCTTCCCCTTGTAGGCCAGCACTCTCCTCATCCCCATGTCCATCTTTATCACCCTCTCCCACTTGCAAGCCAATTCTCTCCCCATCCCCATGTCCATCTCTATTACCTAGTTCAACATGCAAGTCAGTGTTCTCCCCATCCTAATGTCCATTTCTATTAGCCTGTCCCACTTGGAGGATAGTGCTCTCCCCATCCCCATGTACATCTTTATTTCCCTACCCCACTTGCAGGCTAGTGCTCTCCCCATCTGCATGTCCATATCTATTAGCCTCTCCCATTTCAATTGCAATGAAATGGCCAATTAGGTCAAGGCCAACACTCTATTGTTCATCATTTTCTTGTAATAGTAGGAATTCAAAGGTCATTTCAAATTTAGTTTCATGCAACCAATTCATTGAAATAATCAAAACAAACATTAAATAAAAGTTTTGCAATTCACCATTTCTTCTAGTTCATCCATGTCAAGGCACCTTGACACTTTTGACCGTATACGATCCTTCTTCTTCTTCTTCTCAACATTGTTAGATGGCGGGTTGGGAGGAAAAACATCATCTTGTTCTTCCATGGCATCCGCTTCATCTTCCCTTGAACTCAGTTGGAGGGCAGGACTCTGTTGTTCATCATTGCCCTGTAATAGAAGGAATTGAAAATTCACATCAAATTCATATGCATGCAATGAATTCATTGAAATAATCAAAACAAACATTAAATAAAAGATTTGGAAATCACTGTTTCTTCTCATTTCTTCTTGTGAGGGCATGAGGAATATTTAGACCATATACACTCCTTCCTCTCAACATTGCTAGATAGGGGGTTGGGAGGAACAACATCACCTTCTTCTTCCATGTCATCCACTTCCTCTTCCAAATCAATAGTATCTTGTTGGAGGGCACGACTCCATTGTTCATCAATGCCCTGTATTAGCAGGAATTGAAACGTCACATCAAATTCAAATGCATGCAAGGAATTCATTAAAATAATCTAAACAAACATTAAATAGAAGATTTTGAAATCACCATTTCTTCTCCTTTCTTCTTATGAGGGCATGAGGAATCTTTAGACTGGATATGCTCCTTCTTCTTCTTCCTCTCAACATTGGTAGATGGGGGGTTGGGAGGAACAACATCATCTTCTTCTTCCATTTCCTTCACTTTGTCTTCGAAATCAATAGTATCTTGTTGGAGGGAAAGACTCCATTCATCATTGCCCTGTAATAGTAGGAATTGAAATGTCACATCAAATTCAAATGCATGCAACGAATTCATTGAAATAATCAAAACAAACATTAAATAGAAGATTTTGAAATCACTGTTTCTTCTTTGTGAGGGCATGAGGAATATTTAGACCATATACGGTCCTTCTTCTTCTTCTTCTTCTTCTTCTTCTTCTTCTGAATACTATATGATGGGTTGGGAGGAACAACATCATCTTTTTCTTCCATGGTGTGTGCTTCATCTTCTGAATTAGGAGTATTCTCTTCGATGGCATGACTCTATTTTTCATTGTTTCCCTGTAATAGCAGGATTTCAAATGTCACATCACATTTAGATGCAAGCAACCAATTCATTGAAATGATAAAAAAACATTAAATAGAATATTTAGGAATCACCATTTGTTTTCGCTTCTTCTTGTGAGGGCGGAAGGAAACCTTAAACTATATATGCTCCTTCTTCTGAATGTTATACATCAGGTTGGGAGGAACAACATTATCTTGTTCATCCTTGGCCTCCACTTTGTCTTCCAACTCAAGAGTATCCTCTTCAAGGGAAAGACTCTACTCTTCATCATTCCCTTGTAATAGCAAGAATTGAAATGTCACATCAAATTTAGATGCATGCAACAAAGTCACTGAAATAATAAAAAAAAACATCAAATAGAAGATATTGAAATCATTGTTTGTACTCATTTCTTCTTGTGAGGCTGTGAGAAAATTTTAAACCATACATACTTCTTCTCAATGTTAGACAGGGGGTTGGGAGGAACAACATCATATTGTGCCTCTGTGGGCAATGCTTCATCTTCTAATGCAACAAAAACTTGCACGAGGACAGTAATTCATTGTTCATCATTGTTGTGTAATAGGAAGAATTGAAACGTCGCATCAAACTCAAATTTATGCAACCAATTCATTCAAATAATCAAAATAAACATTAGATTAAATAGAATATTTCGAGATCACTATTTGTTGTCATTTATTCTTCAGAGGGTGCCTTGAAACTTTCAACCATGTACGATGCTTCTTCTGAATGTTAGATGTAGGGTTGGGAGGAACAACATTGTCTTCACCTTTTGTGGGCACAACTACCTCTAGTGAATCAACACTACTCTAATGGAGGGAAGAAATCGCTTCTTGACCATCATCCTGTCATGTCATGTAAGATAATGTTAAGTGAACCTTGTATTCATCGAAACAAAAAATATGAAGCAAGGAAAATTCAAATTTAACAATTTAGTTTGACATTACCATTCCTTCCTATCTCTTTCTCTGCTGCAATTGTAATAGGGGTATGTGCAGGATCATGATGGGCCAAAAAGTGGCAATATTATGGGTATGTGTAGGGTATGTGGCTGATGAATTTTTTTCACTCAAAATTGATGAAACGAAAAGGGTTTTCAAAATAGATTCTCAACTTGAACCAATATAAATTATGCTTTACTTTGAATTTAATAAATAATTATTATTCATTTTCTATTTAAATTATGACTAAAGTCTTGATCAATAGGTTGATTGAAAAAAAATTATAGTTTTCAAATGATATCACATTTTTTGAATCCAAAATATGCGTCACATTCTATTCTTCGCATATTATAGGATTAAAAAAAGAAAAATTGAATTTCATGAAGTTTTCACCAAGTTAAGGTGGTTAGACATACAAGTTTTAATATTTTTTAAAAATTGTAATAAAAAAATCATAATTAATTATTTACTTGGAAAAAAATTACAGAAAAAAATCACATCCAAACATGGGTCCTCTACTTATATGTCTAAAATCTTATAAAAAAATATTATCTTTTATTGTGGTTAGGGTGGTCCTAAGCTATCTTCTTGGAGTCGTGCAAAACCAGAGAACACACACATAATGCGAATAATTTTTTTTTTTTAATAATAAAAGTAACATGTAACAACATTAAACCAAAATCACATAGCATAACACATAACATTAATACACTTGGTTCTCTGGGGCACGCGAGGTTACATTGCAACCACAACACAAAATAAAGATAACGAGAATAACATAACCATTTAATTTAGAAAAACATATACAATGATACAACTGATAGCCATGATGCGAGTATGACAACATCGCACAATTACATCCATGATAAATCTTTTAACAAGATCCAAATCAAACCTAACTATTACATCATTGAAATAATATTACATTACAATTTTCTTTTGATACAAGAATTACATTGAATTTCCCAACATGGGGATTGATACAAGAATAATGGAACATGAAGTACAACTGATCACTGGAACATGCCTGCGGAAAGCTGAGAAGACAATGACGCTGATGGGAACAAATGCGGGCACGTTCCACCAACCATGTGAATTAAAGTAACTCACCCCCGTGCTGAGAGGTGACGAAGTGGGCAGACCATGAAAGTCAACCGACTCAACCACAATATGATAAATAACCAGTTAAAAGCTTACAAAGAACACCATCAATTTACAAATCACACGAAAGATTAAGCCAGAACTCATCCGATGGCATGAAGTACTATCACTTAACAATCAAGAATCAATTCACAAGAATTCAAAGAAACATCATAAAGAGATAACATCCAGAGGCAACAATAACAAAGCACAAGGGTGTCAAGTGGAGAGTGTCATCGCATAGCTCTCATGGGATTCTCCTGGCCCTTCCTCCAACTGAGGCGTCGGCACCCATCTATGGATCTCCTGGCCCTTCCTCCTAACTAAGGCGCCGGCACCATAGGGTAGCTGATGCGGAGCCAACAGTCTCTCATGAAGACGAGACTATGACTATGCCGACCACGGCCTTCTCAGTCTATCACTAGTCTAAGGTAGCCCTAATGCATAGCCGAGGAATTCCAATGTTTTATTATCTTGTGTTTTTAAAACTACCCAACCCCCTAAATCTATTATTTAGGTTATCACTTGTTTACTACTCTTTCGTGGGTTATCCTGGCCCTTCCTCATCCAAGGCGCCGGCGCCCACGAAGAGCCACTCTCCCTCCTATGATCCCTAACATAACTCAAAACAGGCAAGGGTTGGACTAACACGTATAAATCATAAAACCAACATCCAATACACGAGGCATAAACCATCTCGCAACTGCACATAGGCAACAAACTTGCAAACCCGTCCAACCCTTCCTAACATAACCCCAATAACGCTCAAAAGCATAAACAAGGTAACTACACTTTAAATCACAAGCCTCTGGAACAGGGTTAAAATACGATAAGGTTCCCACATCGACAACAAAAACAATAAAACAAAATTATAACATACAAGGAAACTCACATCACATTTTGCCAAATTGCACATTTACGTTCAATCCCAATCCTAAGTAAGTAACTAAAATGATTGTCTCAATAAAATCCATAGTTACAATTAAAAACCAACTTTGTCTAAAAATTTAATTAATCAACACAATCATTAAACTATTTCCATTTGAAATATAAAGATAGAATTTCCTAAATATGAACAAAATTGAAAGCTTAAAATCCAAGATGAAATTACATCCGCATAATGTAATAAATTAACGTTTAAATTTAAATAATCTTAGTTTCATTTAATATACATAATATTAAATAAAAAGATTATAATTACATTAAAATAATAATGTTAAATAAATATAATTTTATTTTATTTTTTTAAAAATATATTACTATTATATCTTAAAATAAAATAATAAATAAATAACTGTATATATATATACATATATATATATATACATATATATAAATATATATATATATATATAAAAATTTTAAAATATATAAAAAAAAACATTCATAACAAAAAAAAACCCAGCGCACAATATAGAAGGCCCGCGGCCTTTAAAGGCAGCAGTCAATGAGATAAGCACCATGGTAGACTGCTGTGGCTCCGGTATGTGGGCGGCGTACGGCCTCGTGTCCCTTCCCAAATAAACCTTTCAATATAAAAAAGATTAACATGCGTTTTTTTTAAAAAGAACAATATCAATACGAATTTCAGATAACCCATACGGAATTACATGATATAAATAAAATTCGATTTCTGAACCAATTTTAAAAGAAATTCGTGCGGCCGTCGTACGGCCGACGGCCGACGCTCAGAGAATTAAATCCGTAAGACAATATAAATCAATCATGATTTTATATATATTTATATATAATATATATATTTTTATATATGTTTATCTGTATATATATATATATATATTTTATTTTTTTAAAGTGTTGGGAATAGTACAGAAGTTGAAATAAAGGTATCAGAATGAAATGAAGAGCAGAGGGTAAAATAATAGAGGTAACAGAATGAAATAAAGAGCAATGAATATCTCATACTATATATTTTAAAACTCTCAGAGGTATTATTTAATAAGGAAATCATTTTTTCTCTCTAATGATAATATTAACAAGTTGAGAAATTTCAGAAAAACTAAGGATTTCACAGATTGGAAACAATATAATAACAATGATTATCTTTGTTTTCTAGCTTACTAAATTGCCCTAGTTTCAGTTTTCAACAGAGGTTCTCTATATTCACAAAAATTAATTTTTTTTAATAAGATCTTTTTTTTTTCTTTTCAGAAACAACAGAGAATAGAAAGGTACGAGGAAAACTATGAGAGGAACCTGGAGTCCAATGCAAATTTGAAGATGCCCTCGAATCTGATTCCAATCCTTAATCCAGAACGAACTCAACAATCCCTGGAGCACTTCAGCTTTTCTGTTCTTCTGTGTGTGTGTGAGCTCTCAAAAATTCATAATTAAATAAACTATATTCCTCATCTCTTCAAAGCTCTCCAAAAATCACAGATAAAAAGAAAAACAATTCTTTAAAACAAGCTTTTTTCCCAACTCTCAAACCCTATTGGCTCACACTGTCTTTTTAATTCTTTTATTTATTTTATTGCTTTAATTCCTGTTTTTTTAACTTTTCTTTCTCCTCACATTACATATTTATTTTAAATAAATTATTCTCACAATTATCCACCACCAATTTAATTAATTAAAATAATTAAGTCATTTTTAATATTTAATTATTAATTAATTGCAATATAAGATTTTCAAACATAATTAAATTATTTAATTATTAAATTACAATTTAATCCAGCATTAAAATAAATAATCTATTTCAATCGTTAAGATAAATCATAATTATCAATGCCCACATAAAATAAGACAAAACACAAACACAGCAGACAAAGACGACAATTACACAACATCGACTATACCAACAAATGAGACAACCTGACATCATGGAACGGGAGGACTTCATCGTCACCTCTGTATCAACATTTATCCGTTGGGTTATTTGGTGCTCGCCCTGTCCTGCCGAAGCAGGTGGAATCGAGACTTATACCTGCAATCCTGCATACAAACGAGGTTGTGTACATGTGCATATATACATATATATCAAAGCATTAAATCAAGATACTGCATTGTGAGAAGGAATTGCAACATAACAGGGCACTCGCGAACGAGTGGTGCTACATTGTCCTTCGTCACACCTATTCTAACAATAATAACATAATCAATGAATTACATTTCTAACTAACAATCATCTCATAACATATTAAATTAAATCACTGCATCATATCATAATTCAGAAAACTCAACTGATATAATCAACCATAATGTCATATAAGGTAATCATGTCCAAAATGAAATAACAGCATCAACTAGCATCTAACTAACCATATCAACAATAACAGTATCGTCATAGTATCTGACTAACCACATCAAACAATAACAGTATCATCATAGTCTCCAAACAACACACAGAAAATAATAAGTCTAAACGGTATGAGGGGTATTACACTAACAAACACCTACTTATTTTTTCCCTAAAATTTAAGTACTACTACATTGAAATTTCAAATTTTCACTAGACATATTTAAAAAAATAAATAAACCTAGTAGTTTAGTAACTACATTCAATTTTCTACAGATTCTATTCTTACATATTTTTGAAATAATATAGATAACTTATTCAAATTTTTACGTCAATTTTCCTAACTCTAATTTTTTTGAATTTTTTGCCACTCAAGGGCCTGTTTTTTCCATGATGATCCTGCACATACCCAATATCATTTTCCTTCTCTACTCCTTCCTCTTGCGATTGTTGTATAACACTATTATCTTCTTTACCTCATCCTTTCCTTGTTGGGGAAGTTAAACAAAGCTATATTTCCCATACTTTTGATAGATACGTCTAATAACACACTTCTACTACAAATGTTGTTGTAGATTCATTTGTTACTCTATATTTTCCACCTTCTTTAGAAGGTACTCTTTCAATTTATTAGGGGGAGGAGTGGGTTGTTTGGTTCCCCCCCAATCGTAGTTCAACCATGCTTTGGTGGCTCAAGAATAGGAAGGTGGTGATGCTGAAACCTATGCATGTTGAACACTCTCTAATCATAATACTTTCTCGTACATTCTTCTATAATACAATAATATATATCTACCATTCACCACTTCTCTTCTATATTCAGTAGAAACCTACACATGAAATTTGGAAACTAAAATTGCTTAATATATTTGATATTCAAGAAAATTGAATGCACAACATATACACATCCAAACAATACAATAATTCAATTATTGTATCTACCTTCCCATCCACCACATCACCCCATGCTTCATTGGGTCCCTCTCCATCCTTAGGGTCTCCCTTTGCATGATTTTCCTTGTGGTCGTGGACTATGGCAAGAGCATGATGGTTTCCCTTACTATTTTCCTAAATAAAAGGAATGATATCCAAATTAACATATTTGTAATAGGCATGATATATTTTAACTGAAATTGTAAAGGATTCTGATTAACGCATAGGAAGGAAAGGGAAACTAGAAGTTCACAATCAATTATCAAACACGTCATTGTCTTAGGGTTCACCATTTTCCTAAAACGAGGGACTTCCTCCGTACCACAGTTAGTGCCTCCTAATTAAAACATTGCCACTTTCTAGTCAACATCATAATCACTTATGAGAGATTAAAATTATACATTTGATTGCATCTTGTAATTGCCAGATCTTACCTGCATGTTTTGTGAACGCTACCACCCCAAAGAAGATACACTACTACACAACCTTTCAAGTGTGTTGTCCACCTCAATGGCATTCTTCAATGTAGGAAGCAATTTCCTTTTTACAACATGCATGCTTTGTTTCCTATAAACTGTAAAGTTGTTGCAAGTGTTATGGACAGTTAAAGTTCCAAAATTTATTACACCATTTGTAGTAATCAAGCATATATTTTTTCAATCAAAAGAAGAATTTGAAATGCACAACCCACACTATTGTAAAATGCTATACAAGTAACCCACTGTGTTTTACAACATGCAATTATTTTTTCAATCACATGAAGATACTGAATTGCAATTTATACCATAACTAACAGTTGTAATTTTTGGAGGTACCTTTTTTACATTCATACAGTGTAAATAAGAAAATCTTTTCAAGACATTAAAACTGTTATCTAAATTTTCAAGTTGGAAAACACAAGGTGTTATAAACCATGCAACCCACAAAATTTTGTAAAACCCTTTACAAGAAAGAACCCTATTGGTTACTCCCCCCACCTTGATTTGGTTAACAATGTTTTCCCTCACTTCTCTATTCTTCTTCAAAGACAACACTTTTGTTATGCAAACTATAACAAAATTTTGTATTCAATTTCACATTCATATTTTATAACAACCCATTACATGCAACAAACATTTCATTTGAATATCATAATACGTTTCGAAGAGAAGATGCACAAAAAATTTGCAGGATGGGAAACACATAGGGTTGTCCCAAAATTTTCAAATCTTGTTCAAAGACAACAATTAGTGTTATGCACACCATAAGAAGACAATGTATTGAATTTTACCTTCATATTTTATAACTTCCCTTGCTTGCAACAAAATTTGCACACAAAAAAAAAAAATTGTAGGATGGAAAACACAGAGGGTTGTCCCTCACTTCTCAATTCTTCTTCAAAGACAACACTTTTTGCTATGCATACTATAAGAACACAGTGTATTGAAGTTCACCTTCATATTTTATAACAACCCTTACTTGTAACAAACATTCCATTTCAATACCATTATACATTTCAAACACAAGATGCACAGAAAAAGTTGTAGGATGGAAAACACACAGGGTTGTCCCCCCAACCCCCTAGCCCGACAACATTCCATGACAACTAGGAAAATTTCAAGCATACCTTTCTCATTTCCAAAAAATGTACTTCTCTCCATCATACATGGATGACACCTTCCAACAACATGGAGCTGAGTGGATGAGATTGTGGAAGAGGTGGTGATGTGTGTTGGAGAGAAGAGCTTGTTTTGCAAATATTGCAAAGTAGTTTGAAAGATGGCCTATTTTCATGAAATGTTGACATGTCTTTTATCTATCTCTTGTATCGAGCATGGAGAGGTTGAAATTTTCATAGAATGTCAAGGCCAACAATGTGTAATTGTAGGTTGGAAAAAAATGGGTGTTATTATACCTGCAAACCAAATACCATTTACAAACCCTTCATAAGTAACATCCCAATTTGTTAATCACCCCTCAGTTGAATTTGGATGATTTTATATATCCTACACCTACAACTCCACCATGTGCTCTCAAACCTTCAGATTTCAACATCTAGAATGAAAGAACTCACAACACGCAGTGTTTTCCAACCGCCAATTATTTTCCACATTATGCTATCCCATCATAGGGTTTTGGTATGTTATGATGCCTCTGACATCCATTCTTCTAGGGATAATAGCGATGTCCAATTGCAAGGAAAAAGCTAATCTCCCTACAAAATATAGTAAAATCAATCTATTATCCTTGAAAAAACATGTGTTTGAAATGATAACATAATTAGACATAAATGATATTGATTCTCCACAATTCATATTGATCATTGTTGGTTGATTTGTGGATTTGATTGTGTAAGAATTTCTGCATTAACATTTTGGATCACACTCAGTGATCCAACATTGGGATGAAGAAGACAACATCATTCATCGTGATGTTGGATCATGGAGTCTGATCTACAACATTGATGCAAAAATTCTTACACAATCGAATCCACAAATCAACTAGTAATGATAAGTAGACATGTCTTATCCATAAAGAAGGGCAATACATTATCATGTGTAAGCTATGTCGTAAGGAGATCACCTTGAGCAATTGGGAGCAAGCTATTCTCCCTACAAATGCATGTTACATGCATCATAATAGTCATCTTGTTTTCAAAATAATTGTTTGGCATGGACAAAAAGCCCAAAACATGTCATTGAAAACCATTATTTTCAAATACCAAAAAGCCTAGACGAGGTCCCATTTTTGCTGCCATTTTCCATAGCTACGTTTTGCAGGTTGGTAGAGAGCAACAATAAATATGAAATTTTGCAATTGCCTAATGAAATAACTAACAACCCATTGTGGAAATATGAGTGAAATTACCAAATAATGTTTAGAGAAATCAGAAACCATACACAATATGTAAGAGTTTTGTTTCGGTATGCTCCAAGAATGTAATGAATTCCACTTTCAAATTTCACTTTGGTACAGTGGAAATCTCATTTCACTTTTTTCATCTGATTGGAACAAAGCACACCGATAGAAAAGGTGGTCAAATGGATAAATAGCACTGATGGAAAGACTTGATGGTTAGACATTAACTTTGTGGCCTATCCCATAGCTGGGAAAATGTGTTAGCACAAAGGGGTTTTCAAAATCATATTTTGGAATGGAGAAAAGCCCAGAAAAACATGGCATTTGAAACCATTATTTGCAAATATCAAAAAGAGGTGTCAAGAATATAATGAAGTCCACTTTCATATTTTGGAACAACTCTTTGGTACAGTCCAAATGTCATTTTGGTTTCTTTATCTGATTGGAACAAATAAAATGCTCACATTATTTGTAGTGTTGGAAAGCACACTGTCTCTCACTTGGAGAGGGTTTTAGAATAGTATATGCATTGCTTGTTTCTTAACAACTAGGGTTTTCCAACATGCATACTTACTAAATAGAAACAATTTCTTCAAGAGATTTTATAATATAGACAATCTCAATGCATTCAAAATCCTTTTCAAAATTTATAAGGACTTTTAATTTGGGAAAAAATTGTGTTTAAATTCTGCATGACTAAAAAAAAAATGCACAAAATAATTGCAATTTGGAAAACCCAATGTTGGGTTTCAGTTATTTCAATGTCCTTGTTTGAATGTAAAGGGTTGTCTCATGGTGGGTTTCTTGATTCTTAACAACCACGGTTTTGCAACATGGAATGTTACAAGACAATATGAATGTATTCAAAATCACACATTTGATTGTTGTGTTTAAATTTCACACCATTGAAAAAAAAAGTGTGCACAAAATAATTGTAAATGGGAAATAGAGTGTTGGGTTTCAGTTATTTGAATCTCCCTATTTAAATCTAAAGGGTCATCTCATGTTGGGTTGCTTGCTTCTTAACACCCATGGTTTTGCAACATGGAATGTTACAAAATAGTATGAAAGTCTTCCAAATCATACCTTCCATTGTGTTGTTTAAGTTTCAAGTATACAAAAAATTACATGCTTCATAACACACTGCATTTTTCAACCTCCACATCAAAACATACCCAAGCTCTTTCTGGTTTTTAAACCAGTATATCTAGGTGTGAATTACAAAAAGCAAGAACACCAATTCCTTGTCATTATTGGCAATAATGAATAAACTCGTTAAAAATGATGAACGTTGTGTAGTGCATGTTGAAAAACACAATGTGTTTTGAAGCCTGCCTTTACTTATGCATGTTGATGGTCAAAACAACACAACAACATTAAACATAATACTACTATTCTATTTCTCCTGAAAGAGAAAGACAAAATATAGTAATCTAACTCCCAAGGTCCTAGTAGTTGGTTCTCAACTGTGCTGATATTGCTCAATGGTCAATATGATTGTAATGTTCAAGGGGCCTTTACTGGTAACAAAGAATAAGGCTGCATAGCACCAATTAGTCTACATTTTGGGGGTTTTAAATAAAAGAAAAAGATGAAACAGAGCTTTAAATCAAAGAAACGTGAATAAAATCCTTACATATTCAGATATGCATATCAATAATGAGTGTTTATTCTACTTAACCACAACTACAGCAAGATGTAATCCATAGAATAAACTATGCTACTACATACATCCATAATGCTAATTCATATACTATCAATATCCACTAAACTTACTTCAAACAAATCACTCACTCATCATCCAAAACAAAGATCGAATGAATATAATAACAATTTAATTCATAGATAATCCAATGATATGATCTTGAATCCAGTTCCTTCTATTGAATTTCATCAAATAAGAAACAATTAAGCACAAAAAAATCACTAGCATATGGATTGATCATGTACCATCAATCTTCTCAAAATAAATCCAAAATTTAAGATCATGACATGAAAACGTATGAAAACTGTAAAATAATCAAGCCTTTTACTGAACTTTTTAGAGTATCTTTCTAAAACATTGAAATCCTAGATCTAGTTTCTATCTTCTATCCTCAGGTGGTTGATCTTTCTTCAATTAGCTGACCTTTACAAAGTAGATTCTAATAGTACATATAGGGTGTGCCACATGCACAAATTTCTCAATCATTAATCAAGATCCACAATTCATGGAGTCGAAACTGAACACATAAGTAAACTAAGGAACCCCTATTTCAAGGCTGATCGCTTTGTTGTGCCAACAAGAAGTCTGATATTGCAAGAAGAGAGAGAAACTGGCAGATCAAACTCAGAGCTGAGCCAATGTGAAAACCCACAAAAAGAGGAGAAGAGTAGATAGAATATGGTGAAAAGAAAGTTAGTCACTTTTGCACTGAATTCTCAAGGATGTACTCATCATAACTGGAGAACACTTGTTGAAGAGTATCTGAATTTGGCCCATCTAACCAATCACCTTCAAATTTAATCCTTTCAAATTCCACAAAAATCAATCCTTACATCTCCTTTAACTTGATTAACTCTCTTCTAGCAGTTCTCACCTCCTCACTAATATCCATAAATTGATCTAACAATAAATTCTCTCCATCATCTCCCTTTTCCATAATCTCCTCAAATCTACCCCTCCATCTCTCTGTTAGTTTATCAAAAGATAGGCCTTCTTTATTGGAGGAATCTAAGTTGATTAAAATGGCCACTACTGCCTCTAACTCAACCATCTGTTGATTCAATTCCTTACTCATTTCACAGACTTCTTCTTGATGTCCATGCATAGCTCTTGACTTATACCTTATGATGCTCACATTTTTCTCCACAAAATCTTCATTACCCTACTCAAGAACTGAATATTCTAGCAAAGTGGACTTGGGCAATTTGCTAATATCCTCAAGCCTTTTAACATATTCTTTGTATTCATCATCCTGCTTGTTCAAATCCCTAGCCTGCTAGTCTAGACCTTCTGCCAACTCAAGAGTAGTCTTATGAATATTAGAACCCTCAACAAGAACATCATCAACCTCCTAGTTGATCTTATCCAACCATTTATCCATCATCCCTACCTTTCTTTTCATTTGAATCAAATCATTTGCTTCCCTCTTTGTTAACAAAACTGAGGATTCAGGAAGGGTAGCCTGTTGGGAAATGGGACTTGAAAAATCTTTTAGAAAATTATGGAGTTGATCCAATTGAGCCTTAAGCTCATCCTTTCTTTGTTTATCTTTAATCATTCAAAATTTGGTTGAGGAAGCCACAATATTAATCAAAATCATTTGCTGGTTTCTCATAGACTTTACCAAATTTACTGCCCCCAGCTGATAATCAATGATTTGCATAACATCACGACTCTTCTCCATTACAAGAATGGCACATTCAGCAATAATTTCTCTAGAATCAGTGAGCCTAGTAGAATGAAGAACTTGGCCCTTCTTTTTTGGTTTCTCCTTCCCAATATCCTTCATCATTTCTTCCCAATTCAATGGTTGAGGTTGCACAACTTGTTTCCTTTCCAAGTCCAGTTTTAGCCAAGTAGGAGCGATAGGAGTAGCGGCTTTTCACTTTGCTCCTTTTCCTGTGCTAACCTTTTTGCTTCCTCTTTATCCTTTTGTTCTTGCATCCTTTTAGCTTCAAGCTCCTACTTTAAGCATTCCTCTTCTATTGATCTTATTACGACTTAATTTGTCCGGATGTTTTGACGACACTTAGTGAATTTTGTTCTGAGAAAGTGGATCGAGTGATGAATCGACGGACCTGAAGCCCGGACGGGAAGAGTGAGTTCCAATGACCGACAATGACTGATCTCGCCGACCCTGCCGGATCATGACCGATTGCCGACGACTCTTCTTAGTTGCTTTTAAGTTGATGCCTCAGCCTTTATGCTTTAGCATCAACTTTTAATCTCAGAGCTCTAATCGATCTTCAGCCACTATATGTTCAGTCCCTACATCATCTGTCATATCTAAAGATGTTAGTGCCAGATGCTCTTTATCAGATGTAGTCTTTTCTGAATCTATTTCTATATTATGTATCTCAATTTGATCCTCCATTTGCTTTAAAACCTCTGCTTCATCATGGAGGGCTCCCTTTGGTGATTCTTGGCCTAATTTTTGTGCATCAGAGGGTTGAGTAGATGCCTCCCGTGCAACAGATGTAGAAGCACCCACCTTTGCAATTGTTTCATCTTCCTATACCTCTGGAAGGTCTTGAGGAACCACCTCCTCTTCTTGTGCACTAGAAGGCATAAACTCTAAAGGTTCCTTAGGTGCCATCCTTCTCTTTTCCCTTTTATATCCTTTGGTGGTACCTGTAGCATTCCTCTTCTTAGATGATGTAGCCTTGTCCTGATTAGCCCTCAAACTCACCCATTGGATACTCCTATCGAGCACTAGTCTTGCAATCTACATTATGTCAATTGTCTCATCTGCATTCCAATCTATTGGATCAAGGTCCTTAGTTCCAATCTTGTCTACATCATACCTGGGATACAAAACTATCCCATCATTAGATAATGTGTCTGGAATGTCTTCTTTTATCCCAAACTCAATCATAAGTGGGATAGGTATCCTTTCACAATTCCTCCTCTGAAGATCATACTCATCCTACAAGTCCTCCCAAAAATCCTCCAATAGATTAAAGTGCTTCTCAAAGACACTAGGAAGCAAAGCCCTCTTCTTGTGTTTGGGGTCATAGTATTTCTTGGTTGTGTGCATGCCCAACTTCAAATAAAACTAATTCATCACAAAAAGTTTTAGCTACCTGAATGTGTCGACAAAAAAAGGCCCCCAGCTTCATTGGAAACTTATGTTACCTAGTCTTATGTTTTTTGCTAAACTGGAAATTCACAACCAAGGCTTGATAAATAAACTCCATTAAAATGATCCTATCACCACAACATCTAGGTAGCAAATGGAGGTGACCATCAAACCCTACCAACCTGAAATAGGTGAATGTGGACCGTACTGGATAAACCAATGCCCCCATTCATTCACAAAATTCATTGCCTCCTTGCTAAGCCTATACCCTGCATCACCATTAAGCTTGTTAATAATGACATAAAGAAAGGCATCATTAATCCTTCTATATTGTTGCTCTTATGCCTGCAAGGTGATCTGGTTATAATACTCCCACACTTTCTTCTTTCCTTGGGCTTCCCCCAACATACCTACTGTTTGAAGTCCAGGAAAAATCCCCATACGAGCAGCTGCATAAATGACATAGGAGGTCATAAAGAAATGCTTGGTTTCTCTATCTTTTATCATCTGATTGTGAATTTTATCTGATACTATCATTGACTAGTCAAATTGTTGCCTCCAAATAGTTTGAATGAAAGGAAACATCCATTCCTTAAATAGTGAAGCATCCCTTTTACCAAACACCCTAGAAAGGAACATGATTATATCTGCAATTTCTTTACTGAAGTCTTCCCTCTTAGGCTGGTCTGGAAGCTTGGCCAGAGACTTCTTCTCCACCCTCATCCAAGTCTTATTCATGTGAAACCTATTCCTCTCCTTATTATCACTGTAAAGCTTCAAAGCTTTTTCCTCATTCAATTACTTAGGATTCTTTGGATTGGGTATATGAAACAATAATTTGATCATTGGAGGCATGAAGTCAATAATTACATTACCCTTTACATCCACACACTACCTAGTAGTAGGGTTATATGCTCCAGCTGCTGTAGGAATCAACTCCAGACATTGGACACATAGTGGAAGAGTGCACCATGTGCTAGCCTAGATTGAACAATCCTTTCTTTCCTTCCTGTGACCTACTCCTCAGTGAATGTCTCCTCATGCAATTCTTCATAGTTAAAATGACCCAAATTGGTGTCAGTAATATCAGTCTAGTCAGAATTAGTTTTGCTAGCTGTGAGGACAGCCTCCCTATGCTTACATCTCAAGATATATGGGAGCTATTCCACTTTGATCTTCTTTGGCCTAACTACTTGCCATGAAGTTTCACCTAGCTAGCTCCTCTAAGAGGCCTCATCTGATGCTCCCAACATCTCTAAATACCTACAACAATTTCATGTATTAGATGAAAAAAACATCTAATTTAGTCAATCATATAATCACAACTCTATCCTACTAAGATAATATTTACTTGGTCAAACTATGTCTTTATCAAAGGTGGAACTGTAGAAGCATTAGGCATAGTCAATGTTTCCTATCATGTGTTGGGGTCGGGATCGGAACTAGACAACAAGTAAAAAAGTGTCACAAGCGGGACCAAAATAGGAACTAGAACCAAAACATGGTTGGAAGTGGGATTGGAACAGAAATCAGACTAGAAACAAATGTTAGCTACCAATTTCAACTTCCCCTTCGGATCCGGTTCCGACCAAAAGTAAAGATAAGTAACATCATAATAATGAACGGGAGCGGAATAATTCCAGCAAAGGGAGAGTATTTTAAACAAGGGATGGTCATATGGACCCTAAACCCTAGGTCACATGGGCCCCAAAGGAAACTAGAAATAGCATAATTTTATCCCTCCTATAGCTCCTCCCTATAAAACTCACTAAAATCATGAAAACGGTTATATTTCAAAACCCTAA
>VDFB02008967.1:259873-286716 GCA_007258455.2 Sequoia sempervirens | reverse complement strand
TCATCCTTTCTTGTTTCTGCGCCATCATCCAAGGTGCCTCTTTCCTTGAATTCGTAGCCTATGCTCTGTTCCTCGTGTCATCAATTTGTTTTGTTTCCAAGCTTTTAATTTAGCTTTAAAATTCAGTTCCATGCCTCCGTACCAAGTTCATTGCAGCCCCATTTCTTTGCTGCTTCTCTCTCTTCTCTACGCACCCCTATCTCAGCCTTCTTTCCCCTTCGAAGACTTGTCACAAGTCTCCTGCAGCCCTCTATTCTCCCGTCTCATGCCTTCAAAGGCTACTTTTAAATGCTGCGCTTCCTCTTCCTTTTCCAGCGCTATCACCTATACATCTTCTCCTCCTTTGTTCGCCCTTTCAATTTCTACTTTCCATTAGTGTGCATTAAAGAACGTGAGACGTCCATCAAGCTACAGATGCTGCTTCAAAACCTTCACATTTGATTAAATTTTTATATAATTAAAAAGTGATGGCGTATTGATTATTCTAGTTTTCAGAGAAGTCAGATAAGTTAAACTTATTGGACATTGTGATCCACTATCTTGGCAATGAATCTCCGGAATGAAAAAGAGAATCACGAAGGAAAAGAATACTCTGCCCATAGTTCAATTATATAAAGAGTATTTGTCTAGCTTGATATTTACTAACACATGCGCCCTTATGTAACAAATCCCCATAGAGCACTCAATTATTCCATCATGTCAAAAATTGACAAAAAAAAAAATCTTGGAGTTGATTGATGATTGGGATTGATCATCTTTTTAGGAGAAGTAGAGTGTTCTTTATTCTACTTGATGTTGGTTGTTGGTTGTGTCGAAAGAACCATCAACAGATCCCACATAACTTAACACATTTAACTTCTTGAGCATAAACTTTGAGCATAAACTTGACCTTGTATTACACAAACAAAATGGATTACATTATATATAATGTCTTGATGAGGATTAGTATATGGACTAATTCACTGATTGTGAACATAAATAAAGTGTATCAAAACATGCACATATAAGAGTGAGATATGATAATAATGATATGATCATGTATAAATAAGAGTTAAATAAAACCCAGATAAATGAGCTCAACTATAGTCTAGAAATATGACATTTATTTTAGTATACTTAATGTAAATTACCCCTTTTCCAATACTTAATATTTTCACATACTTAATTTCTTATCCATAATATAATTCCTAATCGTTATATTGTAACTTACAGAACCATATATCAGCCCGAAAACATGCACCCCACATGGTGAAGCTGCTAATGAAGATTATGTCTTAACTTTACTGAACAAAATGTTCAGGGAAAATCAGATGACATCTTCGAGTAAAAAATAATGGCTCTGCTCAGCCCTCTGTCTTTTGTTTTCCATAATCATTGATGGTTTTCTATTATTACCATAAAGCCTTAATAAGACTAGAAATTAGTTGATCCTAAAAGCCCTTTTAATAGCAGAACTTGTAAATAGGTTCTATTGACATAATATGGTTGGGAAAAAAGAAAAACCTTACAAAAGGTTGATCATTCTTATCCATTGAATAGATCAGATATGGTTACCATCTGCATGTAGATATGATTACCATCTCATGTAGTTCAGAAGTGGAGGATATGATTACCACATGCAGACTGGCTGCTAAAAATAGATCATGTGAATACTGCATTCACTGTTTCATGTGTAAGATCTTCCTATATATGGAAACAAAAAATATTTGAAAATCTCTAAGCCACAGTAAGAATCACAGTTTTAAATATTTAAAAATTGTACAAATTTATTCGCTAGTTGCCACTACAGCAGCACAAAAATACATACCTATGGTTGTTACAATTTTGATTCTGCTCACACCAAATGTGTCGCTCTTTTACAACTGTTAAAGGTTGTACATAACATCTTTTCTGCATTACCAACTTTGTGTCTGCTCACACCAAATGCATCGTTGCTTTTACTGTTTTTAGCTCTGTAACCACCATTATTCTCTCCATATTCCGCTATTATGTTCAGAAAAACACGAGTTTAAAATCATAAGCAATTGTACTTAGAAATGTTTGTCAATGTTTAAAACTAAAAATAATACAAAAAATAACAGCTTTACAAATTTTACACAGAATTTTAGATGTCATTGTAGACGTCTCTTCATGTAAAAAGCATGACTTCCACCTGTCTGTCATTTTAAATGCACCTTGAAAAACTTTACACAGATTTTTGGATACAACTGTAGACGCCTCTTGACTTAAAAATTAAGAAGATAAACAATATAAGTGTATGTGACATGTGCTAAGATAAAATAAATGTATGTATATGTCTACATATAATAGTAAGGTAGGTGCTAGGAGTATGGAAATGCCTATATATGGAAGGATAAAATGATATTTTAGAAAGATCACATTTTTATAGTGTCACATATTTTATTGGTATTTGTATGTATCAAACAATTTCATCAGAAGGGTCACAAAAATAAATAGCATAAAAAAATGATGATAACATTTTTCTGTAACTTTGAGTTGCATGTATATATTTAATGATCATGGTTTAGAAATGAAATTTGCATACCCTTATTCTAGTTTTTTGTTTGTTTTATCCCCTCTGTGTGTGTGTGTTTTGTGTGTCATTTAGCTCATGTTCCCAACCTTTGTTGATACCTATCCTTGTTGACCCATTTCTAATGTTATTCCTACTCATTTTTTAGGCCCACTAAGTGTTAATTTAGATTAAATTATTGTCATCTTTCAAATTTCTAAGACGTCATGTAACTTTGTCTTTGTCTTTGACTGTTTTATCCCCTTTTTATACCTTAAATTAATATTTTCAACTTTGTTCCATGTGCATATCTTAACTCCACCTTCCGTGTGTCGGGTGTTTGTAAATTTTGTATTAGGGTTTACAATAATTTTTTTCTTTAGAGAGCACTTTTAGCAGCAATTGCATATTCCAGTGATCCGCGAGAATATGATTGTCATTTTCATGTTTTTAAAACCCTTTTTTCACCAAAAAAAACCCTAGTTTTTCAGTCAGATCGCTAAGTGTGACTTAAGGTTACGGAATTAAGTTCCAACTTCTAGCTGCCGTCAAATGTGCTCAGCGACGACGACGATGATGAACAAACTGATGCCCTATTGACGCCTCGAGGTGTCGTGGACAATGGAACAGAAGCGGCCCAGGTTCCAGTTCTACTGCACCTCGAATTTTTCAGGTGGGCTGTTATTTTAATTTCTCCTTGATTCTTATTTCTGCTGGTCATGTCATATTTTTGCTTCAGGTCAAAAGCAAATGATTTCGGCGTCAGATCATATAGACTTTCTTCATCCACCTTGTAAATTTCTTGTTTTTTTTGGTTCTGTTGCTTGTTTGGTTTGTCGTCTCTGTTTCCTTCTAGGTATTTTGTGACTTGCACTTACTGCCACATGTATATAGAAGAGTATCTTACACTAAGTGCATCTTACACCTTGTTCAATGGGCTGCTTGTTCCTTTAAATGCTTGAGTGAGCTCTAGATAAAGCTACAGAAAGTGTCCACACAACAAAGAAGATTAAAAATGGATGGACATTGTTCACAAACAACAACCAGCCCAGAGCGGATTGTAGCTATCACAGTTGTTGATGGTCCTCACAAGGGCATTACAGAGGAGGCAAAACCACTTTCCCCGTTGTCTTTTATGAAGTCAGCAGTCTTTTGGCTTTCAGAGTAAATACTAAAATAGATGTCATTGTAAGACAAAAATATAACATTGAGCAAGTACTTACAGACAGGATAGCCAATAGAGATTCAATTTTTTTTCCTGATAAGTTTATATTAGCTTGGAGAGAGACATTCGTCTGATTTCATATTTCATATAAGAGAAATCAGGCATAGTTCTTGATAAAATAAATAAGAACTGTCACTATTCTTTTAATATTTTTGAATCTTGTGCTGTATATCACGGTTTAGGTTTTATATTGACATTTTCAACGCATTCTGGGCCATAAAAGCATGGATGGAACAAATTAGTAGTCTAGTCAAGGTATCTTTTTAGAACTACATAAACTGTGAATATTAATTTATTCATCCTAACAAGACCCCACCATTGGTTACTCAATCTTAAAACAACGACATACACAGGGCAGGTTCAGCGCCTTTAAGTTTTAACTATTTGAAACAACTGTTTTTACTGTTCATGTTGATATAGAATGCAAGCAATGGATTAGCTGAAATGTTGGGTCAATTTACAGAATGATGCAGAGCTTTTTTGGAGAAACACATCTTTTAAGGGTATCCAATGAAGACATTAGCTAGATTTATCTTTTTGGAGCTTGTTGACCTACTTATATGTGATTCTTATTTTATCACACATTCTCTGCTCAACTTCTTATATATATACAATAGCCTTTTAGAAAAAACTTATATGCGATACAAGATGGATCTTTAAACGGGCTGGAAATTTTGCCTGTAAGTTGCTTCATTTGTCTTCACCACAAATAGAAATGGTCCAACATGAAAGTTTTGTGCAATTTTCAATGGAAGGAGAGTCATTTGGTTTGACCTGCAAGCAGAGCTTGTCTTCCACCTCAGGATTGTATAGAGTTTGTGCATGTCTTGGTGTAGGTGTATTCTAGCATGGGCCGGCTCCTTATTCCTTCTGCATCATTCGCTCTTCTTGCAGGATACATGTATCTTACCTTTAAAATTCTGTGACTTGCGCTAATTCAAATTAGGAGAAGATGGCCATATTATGTTCTAAAGGGGGTCATATCTTCTTTACTTAAATTTTACTGGTCTTATAAGCATATTTAACAAATGGAAGTCTTTCTTCCCACAAGGTCTGATTGGTAACAAATGTGTCTGCAGCACTCCCTCCATGAGTGTGTTATTATCTGTCTGTGGATGATCCTCATCATTGAAATCTAACAAAGTGCATACAATTTTGAATAAATTCTTTCAAAAATGTTTTATAAATATGAAATTGTCTAATACTTTCTGGAATGCTGAACTTGGAAAAAATTTCCAGAATCGTACTTTTTTTTAATGTATTTTGTCTTGTGGGTTATCATACATGGATTAAATCTGCCATTTTGTGATCTGATCTACAATCATCAAAATCTAGTTATTTTATCTAATTTTTTGAACTTCTAGAAAAATTAAAAACACATAAAAAATTCATACATATACCATCCCAATTGTTACTTGCAACTGGAGTTACAACTCTTGTTGGAGATAGTTTTTTGAAGGTTAGATTTGCAATGGCTGTGTTCCCTTTACTGACTTTGGTATATCTTGCAGCATTTTTTTCTGTATGGGATCGCCAGTGCATTTGAGCTATAGCCCACAAGATTTCTTGAATGAAGACAACATCATGAGGAGGTTCCAAAAATGGATCGGCGAGAATGGAAAGGCCTACACAGATGAGCGAGAGGAGAACATAAGATATGAGATTTTCAAGAACAATCTACACAACATCAGTGACCATAACCAAAAAAATTTGTCGTACCTGTTAGGTCTCACGCCTTTCATAGACCGCACGGAAGATGAATTGAAGACCAATTGTTGTTTGCTAGGGTCTGATCCTGGACCAAACAACACCAGTCTTCCTTATCATGGTGACAATTTTCCTCCTGAGATAGATTGGAGGAGTGAAAGCACTGTTACACCTATGAGAAATCAGCATAAAGCTATAAAGTATGATTTGAATTTTTTTAAGTTGAGCATATCTAATGGATGCATACCTAAGGTTTATGAAATTTTCTTACAAGTTGGGCTTTCTCAATCGTTGGGGCAGTTGAATTGCTTCTCGAGATAGATTGGAGGAGGAAAGACACTGTTACACCTGTCAGAAATCAGCATAAAGCTAGTAAGTATGATTTGAATATTTTTTAAGTAGAGCATATGTAGTGGATGCATACATAAGGTTTATGACATTTTCTTATAGGTACTTGCTGGGATTTCTCAACCGTTGGGGCAGTTGAAAGAATTAACTAGATTGTTACTAAACAACTGGTTTCTCTATCTCCACAGGAGCTCGTCGATTGCGACACTCGAAACCAAAACCCTTCTGGAGGTAGTGTTACTCATTTATATAAATATATTATCAACAATAGCATACACCGCGAGAAAGATTACCCTAAGAAAGATTACCCTTATAGGGGGCATAAACGTGACTACGCGAGAAACCTGGTATGCCACTCCTTTCCATCATTACATTTTTATTTTATAAAATTAATTCTATCAAGTTCTTCGAAAAATAGTTTTGGACATGATATGCAAATATATATTGTATTGTAGGAAAATAAACATAGAGTTAAAATTGATGGCTATAAACATGTGTCTGAAGATGAGAAGTCGTTGAAGGTGGCTATAGCACATCAACCAGTTAGTGTGTGCATTGATGCTAATGGAATAGAATTTTGCATGTACAAACATGTAATTTTGCAACAAATTGATTAGATTTTATTATTATTTGTTTGTTTGTGCTAATTTTTTTTTTAGCCACTAAAAAAAATTAGCACAAACAAACAAATAATAATAAAATCTAATCAATTTGTTGCAAATTACATGTTTGTACATGCGAAAGTCTATTCCATTAGCATCAACACACACACTAACTGGTTGATGCACTACAGCCATGTTCAACAACTTTTCATCTTCGCGCACATGTTTATAGCCATCAATCTTAACTCTCAATTTATTTTTTCTACAATACAATATATATTTGCATATCAAGTCCAAAACTATTTTTGGAAGAACTTGATAGAATTAATTTAATAAAATAAAAATGTAATGATGGATAGGAGTGGCATACCAGGTTTCTCGCGCAGTCACATTTATGCCCCCATAAGGGTAATTTTTTTCAGGGTGATCTTTCTCGCGGTGTATGCCATTGTCGATAATATATTTATATGCATGAGTAATACTACCTCCATAAGGGTTTTGGTTTTGAGTGTCGCAATCGACGAGCTCATGTGGAGATAGAGAAACTAGTTGTTTAGTAACAATCTGGTTAATTCCTTCAACAGCCCCAACGGTTGAGAAAGTACAGCAAGTACCTGTAAGAAAATGTCATAAACCTTAGGTATTCATCCATTACATATACTCTGCTTAAAAAATATTCAAATCATACTTACTAGCTTTATGCTGATTTTTGACAGGTGTAACAGCGCCTTTCCTCCTCCAATCTATCTCTGAAGGCAATTCAACTGCCCCAACGGTTGAGAAAGCCCAACCTATAAGAAAATGTCATAAACCTTAGGTATGCATCCATTGCATATGCTTAGCTTGAAAAAATTCAAATTATACTTACTAGCTTTATGTTGATTTCTCACAGGTGTAACAGCGCTTTTACTCCTACAATCTATCTCCGGAGGCAAATTTTCACCATGATAAGGAAGACTGGTGTTGTTTGGTCCGGGATCGGACCCTAGCAAACAACAACTGGTCTTCAATTCGTCTTTCGTGCAGTTTGTGAAAGGCATGAGACCTAACAGGTACGACAAATTTTTTTGGTTATGGTCACAGGACATACCAAAGTCAGTAAAAGTCAGTAAAGGGAACACAGCCATTGTAACTCTAACCTTCAAAAAAGTATCTCCAACAAAGCTAGTCGTAGCATGAGGCTTATTATATAATCCTCCGACCATGCCTATGTATCACAATGTTGCTATGTTCTGACATTTTCGGACATGCCTACAATCTTGCTGTGTTCATTATTCCATATGCAACCAAAGCATTATTCCAACAATTGTTGTCATCAAGACTCTTAATAATTTTCTTACCATACTCTGTCATCAGATCCTTCGGCGAAAAAGGGAATAATAATTGTAATCTTCCAATCTGGCCAAGATTAATGCCCCTATAAATTTTTCTTATAATATTTACAGTTATATCTTTGAGAATCAAACTACATGTTGGACTGTCACGCAAGGAGATGAATTCCTTCATGTTTTCATATAGTGTCTTCAGTGGGAAAAAAACCTCAAATAATCGCTCTTCATGGTTAAATCTAAGCAATTTCCTATCTTCCGTAGATTTTAAATCTTGATAATTCTGCAGTATTTGAGTGCCTTTACAAATACAATGGTAATTTCTGCAGGAAAGATATATCTCTTGTAGTTTTTTGATAACTTCGATTCCAACAGAAAAAAGTTCTATTAAAAGAAACTTTCTTGCATGCATAAGAAAGTCCTGAACATTAATCCATGCACAGTTTCCTTGTCTCTGAAATAATCCAACCCTCCTATCCTTAAGCCAGAAGGCTTCACCCAACCCTCCTATCCTTAAGCCAGAAGGCTTCACTGTTAAACACGGTGCAGGATCCCTTTCTGTTCACTCTGGCTCCAAGATATTCAAAAGCAAATTCAAAGACCTCATTTTTATTTTTTTTCCAGTCGCTTTTCTAGTTTTGTGAATGAATCTACCGGGGATAACAGTTTATCCTTCCATGCACTGCAAAGGACATCATTGTTATTGAAGAGATTCTATTCTCCAGCAGCATTTTAGAATTATAATCCATCTTGTGTAGACTTCCCACTTGCTCAGGCTGAAAATTTTTGGCATCAGAAAAAATGTGCACGTCAAGAACTTTTCGAAGAGAGAGAGCTTCAAAGTTAAGATTTCCCATCTTCTGTGCGAGGATCACGTGTTCTGTTATCTCGGAGAGATTGAGAGGCTCGTTTAAAAGAATTGATAGTTTACAGTCAAGGGCTTTAGGTACATGTTGCAGGTTTTGTATAGCTAATCATTTTACTTTCCCTAAAAGTTCATTCTTTTCAGGAAATTGTCGCAACGGCCATTCTCTATTTTTCATTCCCCACAAAGAATTTAGCTGCACATGAAATAGAATTATTCTAATCGCTTGTTCATATTTTCCTGCTTTTTCTAGCATGTCAGCCTGGAGTAACAATCCCCTTTCATTTCTGCCACCTCTGCAACCCGTAGGAAGTCCCCATTTGCCAGTTCAATTGGCAGAAGTTCATCAAAGTAATCGTTATCCCACAGGAAAGATCTAACCAAGTCCATTGTAGGAAGGGCTTTCACAAATTTCATCATAGACTTGGTATCTTTTTTCCGATGAAAATGATTTGCACCTTTTCTAAGATACTCAACTTCAATTTTTCCTCTTTGACTAGTCTCGACGCATCTTCCACAGTTTGATTTACAGTTTTCTTTCTTCAATTCTTGAATTAATTACAATCCAATCTCACATAGTTTTCCCTTTGTGCAAGCATTTAAACATTTGTCAATACACTTAGCTCTGGCATATGCAATTACTGCCTCATTCCAGCTTTTTGCCTCAGCAAAGCAATCTCCTGCATCTTCAAATCTCGGTTCGTTGTAGTTTTCCAAATATATTCTGCCTGTTTCACCAACCAACATAGCACTAAAAATATAAGCAGATAGAAAGGTAATATGTAATAATTAAATAACGATATCAGAAAAGATGGATTAAAAAATCTGTTTGCACATATATCTTTTTACTTTGTTGCATGCATAACGTTAATTCAAACCCAAATAGGAGTGACTTAATATACATCATTCAGAGAAAGAGTTTTACCTGGCTCAAGATGAGAAAAAATCAAAGTTACGGTTATTACTTGGTTTCAGAATAACAAGATTTTAGAGAGAATATCATTACCACTCATGGACTTCTGTCCTCTTTTCCAGACAAAATACAAATAAAAACATTTCTGAACATTTTCTTAATTTATAAGATTGATATTAAAAATTCACGTATCGGAAGTTAAAAGTCAAATGCTAAGTAACGAAGATGTATTTGTTAATTAGTATGAATTTCCTTGTTAGACTCGGCGAGAATTGGCATTATGTTTAGGGCCATTAAATTTTCTTAGCCATTTCTTAATGCATCATGTTTTATGTCAATCAGAGCTACAGTGACCATATAGTGTGTTTTAATTGTCCTATTCAGGCAAACATAAAATAGAGTAGCATTTAAGGGAAAGCTCACTATAATAAAAAATTAATCCTGAGTATGCAACAAACTTAGAAGTAAAAACTTGTTATCTTGTTCTATAGTAAGGTGGCCTTTCAACTTTTATAAACAATACATAAGATTTTTATGTTTTTCCTATTAAGCAAATAATTTGGAAAGCTATGAAATGTCGA
Organism: Sequoia sempervirens; assembly: GCA_007258455.2. Taxonomy (NCBI): domain Eukaryota; kingdom Viridiplantae; phylum Streptophyta; class Pinopsida; order Cupressales; family Cupressaceae; genus Sequoia; species Sequoia sempervirens. The sequence continues at coordinate 276,635 of VDFB02008967.1, read as the reverse complement.
CTCTTTCTAGCTTAAAGCAAAGACTAGAAAGCATGAGCACAACATAGTGTGTAAATTGAATTATCACATTTACAGAATTGAATATAGGAAATTGAAGACAATTGCAAACAACCACTTCATTTAAATCTACTTAGAAAGCCTCAAATTCTGAAAAAATCAATTTGTTTTAGCTATTTAACACATACACAAGATAACATTAAGACAGTTTCAACAATAGGTGACCCCAACAATAAGTAGTCATAAAATCATTTTTGATTAATCTAAATGCATAAAATATATATTTTGCATGTAAGGTTATTCAAGATAAATAATATTGAGGTTCCTATGCTAAAATAGTTTTCTTACAAATAAAGCAAGCTCACAATACAAAATTGTCTCAAAATACATTGTGTAAAGTAGGAAAGCTTGAAATAGAGAATGAATAAATAGATCATTTCTTCAAATAAACCTTCTAAAAGGTCATCTAAAATTACAATACTATAATAATAAATCTCAAAATACATTGTGTAAAGTAGGAAAGCTTGAAATAGAGAATGAATAAATAGATCATTTCCTCAAATAAACCTTCTAAAAGGTCATCTAAAATTACAATACTCTAATAATAAATCTCAAAATACATTGTGTGAAGTAGGAAAGCTTGAAATAGAGAATGAATAAATAGATCATTTCCTCAAATAAACCTTCTAAAAGGTCATCTAAAATTACACTACTCTAATAATAAACAACACAAACTAGCTAGTTTAATTTCAATTGACTCCTTTCAAACTCTATCTTAACAATGCTGGATTCTTAACAAATTTGAAAACCTAATAACCATTAACAAGTCAACAAGCAATCTTGGTGACTTGAATTTGATGTTTTATTAAGAATGCATTGATAACCTTTCATCGTCTTCAATAACTTGTAAGATTTAATGTTTTGAAATTTTGTATTTCTCAAAAGCTAACCATAGAAATTCATTCTTAATAGCTTTTGAAAGTCTTGTTAGCATTTTAATTCACACTTTTTTAGTACAACATCATGGAATAGATGTATAGTATATCTATTTTTCAAATTTAAAAGTGACATTTGTTGTAATACAAATAAAGCCTAAAAACTTAACTTGAAATTTTCAACAATATGTACTTGTTACAATTCGTACAAATGTGTTTTTAGGGATAGTTCAAATATAACAAATGAAACTAAAAGTGTGAATTTAGACATGCAATACAAACATACAACAAAATGGATATTTTTGTTCTTGGACTATGACAAAACATTGATACACACTTCCACTCCATGCAAAAGGTTTTTATGTTCTTTAACTGAAAATAATTTAATAAAATCTACATAATTATCAAACACTCAACCTTTCTAACTAAAATTGGAGACTAAAAAGATGTAAGACAAAAGGATTGAGTAAGTTAAATAGAATCACACAAACACTTTGGTAAATTAAGTTAAGGAATTACATACAAGCCACAATCTCCAAATTCAAGTAAGTTTCCAATACATGTAGGAATATCTAATGTCAAATAATGAAAATTTGACAAAGTTAAAATAAGTTGGCAAAGTCGTTAATATTGAAAGAGTTGAGCTTTCACTGCTCAAGCTGTCTATTCTATCGTTCATTGGCTATCTTGGGCACAATTTAGTCTAATGTGGGGCATTGCATTTAATTCGGTCAAAGTCTTTACTTTTTAAGAAAATATTTTATAGGATTGTATTTATATTTTTAGTTGTTTTTTAGATGGTGGTTGTGCTTTTCATTCTTTTTCTTAAGAGTTTATTTATAATTTAATCATTGTTTTCATTTTTTTATTATGTTATTATGGAATTTTTAAATTTTAATTTTTGAATTTCATGCTTTCCATATTAAGTCAAATTTGTCTTATGTCTTTTCTAAGTCATCAACTCATCTTGTCAAATTTAAAGAGTTTATTTAGTCTATTTATTGTTTTTAGTGTAGTCTTTTTTGAGTTATGTCATGGAATTTTCAAACTTCCATTTTTCAATTTCATGCTTTTCATGTTAAGTCAAAACTTTGTCTTATGCCTTTTCTAAGTCATCAACTAATTGTGTTAATGCCATGTGTCCTTTCCTAATTAAATTAACTGGAGACCCGTTTCTTTATATCCAATCGGCTAAGTGAATAAATTTGGTAAATGATTAATAATAATATTTTGAGTTGGACCTTGTAACTTTATTTTTATGAAAAACTAAAATATTATTAATATTTTAATTAAGTGGTCACTTGATTGGGACACCATAAGACCTAATATAATATTTTATTTATAGTGTTCTTAAACACTTTTGGATGGAGTTTTAGAAGGGAAAAGGAAATTCAAATTAAGGGACCCAAAAGAAATTTATAGGAGCCTGGTGAAGTGATCAAAGGGATCATCCATTGTTTATGAATCAAAACCCCCTTTGTATCTAATAGCTTGAACACTAGTGTCCATCTATTTCTCTTAAGGACAAAAACCCTTGGAGTGTAGAGATTCAATAGATAAAAACCTTCTTGATTTCCTAGAAGAGAAAAGGACAAAAGCCCTTTTTCTTTTTGAGTTGATTTATCTAGAAATTGCAGTTGAGTTGAGAAGATTTTATTTTTTTTCCAATTTTTAATTGGTGTGTTTATTTCAATATTTTAGTTTGTTATAGTGCTACTATAGTACCACTATAGAACTATTGCTACAATGTTGCCGCTATAGTACCCTATCATTATGATAAGTATTTATAACAATTTGTATTGGCATATGAGTTCTAATTTTTTTATCAAATTACACATTGTTCCAATATTTTTGTTTTCTAATATTTCTATATTTTTGTGAGATTGTTGTTCTAGAAAATGTCAATGTGATTATTGTTTTGCAACATTGATTATTCAATAGTTTATAGTGAAAATAATCTATATTAGATGTACTATTTACATGTGATGGTTAGGGTTCAATTATTAATCTTCTTACATCAATTTCTGCTTGTATTTTACAATAGTTTATATTTAGTTTTTTGCAATTTTATCAATGGTGGATTTGTATGTTAGGTGTTCATCATTTTATGTATGGGTTTCAATAATAAATATTGGTATTTGATGTTGTTGTTTAGTATTTCATAGGTTTTGAATAGATAGGAATCTCAAAAAATTGCACAAATTGTAGAGTTCATAAAAACATTAAAAAGGGACATTATAGTCAAGTTTCATAGTTTGAGTAGTTGCATAAAAAAATCATGTTGAAATGATCTTGTGTCCAATTGGTCTTAGGGAAAGCAAGTTTGCACAAAAAGACTAAAATTCTAAGTCAAAAAATAATTTCATTTGGTCAAAGTTCTAGGATTTTCATATAGTTGAGTAGTTTTACCTAATTACACAAAAACTATAGAATTGAAAATTTTTAAAGTTGATAAATGTTGGTGTACACATGGCTTACTTAGGCCTACTTAGGTTTCTTTATGCTTAGGTGTCAAGGAAATGGTCTTTGACACCTCTCACTATCTTCGTGGGTGGTTATCTGTGACCACTCCATGTTGAAGGAGTCTTTCCCTTCTTTCATGAGAGGTTAGAATGATGGCTTTCTCTTTGTGGTGTATTGTCTTTGATGACAAAACTACAAAACTAATTAGTGCTTTGAATGCTTGGTGCTCTTTGTGTTCAGTTTGGCAAACTTGGCATATTCAGTGTTTTGGTGATCATGCTTTGGGTTGATGTATTTGGGTGTATTTGTTCACCACATAATGTGGTACTAATCATGTTAAGATTTATGTGCAGATAAAAGTTATTCAGATGGTATGATTATTTTAGATTTGGTCTCTCAGGATCTTTATGCTTTGACATGATACATATTTGATGGTTTTTTATTTTAGCTTGATTTGTTTCAAGTTGATTATAGTTGAGATCTCTATTTAATTGCACTGAAAATGTTGATAAGGTTTGATTTAGGTTATTCAGATGGTATTCATGCTAACAGGGCCTTCGTCAGCTTCTAATTTATGAAATTGTCATCTTCACATGTTCAAGTATATTGTTTCATGGCATATATAGATGAAGTCAATGCTTATGGCAATATGGTTTCAGTTGGTATGATTTAGTGTTGATACATTTGGTACATACTGTTGGTTTATCGCTTATTTATATTGCTTCATCAAGCAATTACACCATCTCAAGTAGTTTGGTTATTGCTTCAATTGCCTCATGAAACTTGGTTTAGTAAAAACATCATATTCTCACATTTTATCTGGTGGCATAGAATATAATTTGGTTCTAGTATCTCATTTGGTTGATGGTGTTTATTGACACAAAAGGCATATAATTTTCTATCATTTTTACTTGGAGATTTCTATGCCCAAGCCTTGAATTTTTAGTTGGCATCCAAAGGAAAATACTCATTTGAAGTCTTTTACATGTGATTAATTTATCATTGGTATGTTAATTTTTGTGGGGTCGGCATCTACATGGAATAAATCCTACCAGGTTTCTCAAAGCATTTTTAATTGGTGATATTGTGTTCAAATTATGTAAAAGGGTTACCTGGCAGCTATCATTTTTCATATGGTTAAGTCGGAATTATAAGAATCTTTAACTCAAAATATAGTCATTATGTGTTGACAGTTTGCAAGCAAGACTTGGAAGTGATCATGTGTTCAGGTCCTTAGTAAATGATTAGTCAAGCAGACTCATAAGAATTTTTAATCAGTCTTCGACTGACTTGAGAGAAGACTTGTTTAGGGAAAAATGATATTGCATTTTCATTGAATGGTTTGAAACCCTAGCGCCGCCATGCTGGAATTTCAGTAGCATATTGTGCAAGGTTGTTGTGGTATTTTGGTTTGGTTTTCATTTATGTTGATCTTTGGTGGTTGGCAAGATTGTTGGTGGTTTTTACTTGAGTTGGAAGGGGTAGTTTGGGTAGTTTTCATGAAGAACTTCAGATATTTTAATTGCAAGTTAATTCCACCGTAATAGAGGTAATATCTATGCATTATTTTTTATATTTCAATGGTAAATCTAGTAAATGAAGAGGAAAAGGAAACTTTGTTTTTAGTTTCAAATAATTTTCTTAACTAAACTAAAACTACCTTGAACTCGAGCATAAACTAAAAGGTTTCATCTCTTAGTGGCAATTTATCTTCATTTCATTGATTTTTGATTGGCTTCAAATTATACATTATGTTCATAAACTTTGGTTATTGAAATTAGGGTTTTCTTGACAAAGTTGTATAACCATTTCACAAATATTGTATATATGTATCTCTGCAAAAACAAAAAAGAGGGGAGAGAGTGTGTGTGATGTGAAGAAAGGAAATTATCTGAACAAAGTATTTGTGAAATCATTTTTGTAAAAAGAGAAGAGTGGGCTCATATTGTTTTTATCTATGATTGTATTACATAGATTATGTTTTGAGTTGAGCATTATTGCAAAATCATTGTGTATACTATTGTAATTTTATGACTGCAAGAATGATTGCAGTTATAAGGTTCTGATGGGTTGCGATATTTTGAATGTTTGATGAAGTTGGTGCTCTTTGATTAATAAAAGGGAAATTTTTGCGAGTGGTTTTTTATACCCCAAGAGGGTTTTCCCACTTAGGAAATCTTTGTGTTATGTGATATTATTTGTCTCACATTTTGTTTCATGTTAATGTGCTCATTCAGTCAATGCTCTATTATTTTTAGTATGATCAAAAGTTTCTTATTTCAAAAGGTTGTCATGCAAAGTTAAAAAGTCTTTTATTGAGCAAAGTTGTTGTTCTGTTACAAAAGTACATACAAGATTGTTCACACTCTAATTGAACAATATCATTTGATGCTTTTAACATAAGTTGTAAATGTTACTCAAGTTTCATGTCAATCTGATTGTAAATGTTGATGTATACTTGCATAAACAAGTCTGCCACATTGAGTTAAAAATAGTAAAAAGTTTCGTTGTACCTTCAAAGTCAAAAAGTTAAAAATTACTTCACTCTGATTCACCCTCCCTCTCAGAGTGAATCCACTTCCAACAAGTGGTATCAGAGCGTAGGGTCCTACATTAGGTTTCATACCTAGGATTGATTCTAGTCTTGGAAGTTTTTCACTATGGAACATGCACCTGAAGAATCATCCATTACAAGAGCACCTTTGTTTGATGGTACTAATTATGTGTTTTAGAAAATTGGAATGGAAACATATCTGATTTCTCTAGATCTTGATGTTTGGAACTTACTATGCAGTAAATATGTTGTACCTGATGTCATACCTACAGATCATGATGAGAAAAGAAAATATGAAATGAATGCAAGAGCCAAACATGCTTTGTTGTGTGGTTTGACAAAAGATGTGTTTGTCAAAGTCATGCATTGTAAATCTACATATGAAATATGGGAAAAGCTAGAAAACATTTATCAAGGAAATGAAAAAGTTAAGCAATCTAAAATTCTTACTCTTAAGACTCAATTTCAGTAAATGAGAATGAAGTACGATGAAAAGATTGATGATTATTTCTTAAGGATAGATGAAGTTGTAAATGTGAGAAGAGGTCTAGGTGAAACAATTGCAAAATCTGATATTGTTCAAAAAGTAATAAGAATTTTGCATCCTAAATTTGAGTCTAAAGTTTCTACTCTTGAAGAAAAGAAGCGTTTTGACTCTTCTACTGTGGACAATTTGCAAGGCATATTAACAACATATGAAATGAGGATAGGAAGTACTACTTCAACTTCTAAGGAGACTACTTTTAAAGCAAAAAAGATATAAGACTTTGATAGTGAATTAGAACTATTTGATACCTTAGAAGCTCTTTTAGTAAGAAAGTTGACAAAGAAATATAAAGGAAAAGTACCTTTCAAATGTTTTAATTGTGGCAAAGCTAGTCATTTTTCAACTAAATTTCCTTATTCGGATCAATCTAATGATGATGAGAAAATAGAAAAACAATTCAAGAAAAAGTCTTGGAATCTTAAAAAGAAATTTAACAATAATCTCAAAAAGAAAAAGAGTCTCTTTAGCAAATAAGACTCAAATGTTGAGACAGATGAGTCCTTAAAAGAAGAAGATGAAACTTTATTCATGGCTGAAATTTTTGCACAAAAGAATCCAAACAATCAATCAAAAATTCAAACAGAAGATCAATTTGAATTAGAAGTAAGTCTTAAAGGTGAATTACTTTGTGTTCTACAAGAAATAAAAAAATTAAAGAAAAAAGTTGCTTCACAGGAGAAAAGCCCAAATAAGATAGTTACACCTTTACAAAATGAACTTGATGATTCTAGGAGAACTGTAGACAATCTGAAATCAATTCTTACAGATAAAGATAAGGAAATTCAGAGGCTTGAAATGGAAGTAATCACTCTTAAGAAATAATTAGAAGGTTATGAAAGTACTCTGTGTTTAAATGACTTGCCTTGAAAGCAAAAACAACATAAGGACATGACTGGTATTGGTTTTTAACACTAGTGAATGTTCAAATCAAAATTTCAAAACAGTTGGTAAGAAGCAATATTTTGAGCATAAAAGAAATAATATTAGATTCAATGCATTTTTTCATGGTTATTGTTTCTACTGTAATAGATTTGGGCATAAGGTGAACAAAAATAGATTTATATTGTCTAGATCACCTAAATTTTGTCACAAACAGTTCTTTGGTTTTCCAAATACAATCAGATGTTTCAAATGCAATACTATTGGTCATACATCCAAATAGTGCAAACAAAACTCTCAAAAAGAGTGGAGACCTAAGTTTGTTCCAAGTATAAAGCAATCTATGATGGTACAAACTATCTTTCTCTCCAAGAAGAAGGAATTTTGGGTGTTGGACAGTGGTTTTTCAAACCACATGACTTGTGATAAAGATAGGTTCCTGAAACTTGAAGATTATGAAGGAGGATTTGTCAAGTTTGGTGACAACCTAGGTATTCAGATAAAAGGTAAAGGTTCTCTACTTCTAGATGATGACACACCAATCTATGATGTATATTATGTAGAAGTATTGAAACATAATCTTTTAAGTGTCAATCATATTTGTGATAATGGATATCATGTTACATTTGGTGCACAAGGTTGTGAAATAAAAAACAACAAATCTGGTAAAACAGTTGCAACAGGTTTGAGAACTTCTAGAAAAATTTACAATCTTCTTGACTCTTCTAATCATGAAAGAAATCAAGGTATATGTCTCATGGGTCAAGTGGAAGAAAACTGGTTATGGAATAAACGTTTAGGGCATATAAACTTTGACAATCTGGTTAGAATAAGTAAAAATTAGAATGTAAGAGGCTTTCCTATATTAAGTAAACCAGAAAATGCAGTGTGTAAAGAATGTCTTAAGGGAAAATAAAATAAAATGAGTTTTAAATCTAAAGAACATGCATCTACAAAGCCATTACAGCTTGTACACATTGATCTTTGTGGTCCTACTAAGACTAGGTCAATAAATGGTGAAAAGTACTTTATGTTATTCATAGATGACTACACAAGAATGGTTTGGGTAACTTTTCTTAAACATAAATTTGAAGCTTTTGACAAATTTAAAAAAAATTGTAAGATGGTTGAGAAAGAGTCTGATATGAAACTCAAATGCTTAATATCAGACAAGGGAGGTGAATTTACATCTCAAGAATTCATTGATTATTGTGAACAACATGGCATAAAAAGACAATATGTTGCTGCAAGAACACCTCAACAAAATGGGGTTGTAGAGAGGAAAAATAGAATAGTGAAAGAAATGGTTAGAACAATGTTAGATGAAGCCAAGTTGCCTGATATGTATTGGAAAGAATTTTTTCATGCAATTTTTTACATTCTGAACAGAGTTCAAATTAGGGTAAAATCTAGTTTCATTCCATATGAGCTTTGGTATGGTAAATATGCTTCTATTAATTACTTTAGAATATTTGGCTGTAAATGCTTTAGTAAAAGAGATGATGAAAATTTAGTAAGGTTTCAGTCAAAATCTAATGAAGGTATCTTTTTAGGCTATTCTACTCATAGTAAAGCCTATAAATGCTTCAATAAAAGGCTGAATAAGATTGTTGAGTCTATTAATGTGAAATTTGATGAAAGATTTCTCTTAGATTCTAAGTATGTGCAGGATGATGAAGAGGAATTTGTGGCAGATTGAAATATCACTCCCAAAACTGTTTTAGTAGATGAATCACAACAGGAGGATATCTCAAGTTCCAAAGCTATACCTCCTAAAACTCCTTCCAAAATTGTTGCAAAAATCATCCTAAAGATCTAATAATTGGAGATAAAGATGCAAGAATTTTAACAAGAAGAAAGGAAAAATTTGAGGAACAAGCTCAAGTTGTTGAGCATTTTTGTTTAATAGCTGAATTTGAGCCTAAAACTGTTAATGATGCTTTAAGTGATGATTGTTGGTTGAAAGCAATGTAGGAAGAAATTAGTCAGATCGAGAAGAACAAAACTTGGGAACTAGTCCCAAGACCTAATGATAAAAATGTTATTGGTGGCAAATGGATTTTCAAAAATAAACTGAACGAAAGTGGCAAAGTAGTAAGAAACAAAGCAAGTTTTGTGTGCAAAGGATATGCACAACAAGAAGGTATATATTTTAGTGAAACTTATGCACCTATTGCTCGTATTGAATCTATTAGAATTTTCTTAGCATATTCTTGCTTTTAAATTTTTGAAGTGTATCAAATGGATGTTAAAACTTCATTCTTGAATGGTTATCTTGATGAGGAAGTTTTTATGGAACAACCAGAAGGATTTGTTGTACAAGATAAATTTGATCATGTGTACAGATTAAAAAAAGCCTTGTACAGTCTCAAACAAGCTCCTAGAGCTTGGTATTCTAGATTAGATGCACATCTAATAGAAAATGGTTTCAAAAGAGGTGGTGTGGACAGTAATCTTTATGTCAAACAAGAAGGTAATGATATACTGGTGGTTGAGGCATATGTAGATGATATAATCTTTGGCTGCAACAATGATGCCTTATCAAAGAAGTTTTCAAAGATTATGGAATCAAAATTTGAAATGTCAATGTTAGGCAAACTAACATTCTTTCTTGGCCTTCAAGTTTTACAGCTTGAACATGGAATATTTTTATCACAAACAAAATATGCGAAAGAAATGTTGAAAAGGTTTCAAATGGATGACTGTCATCCAGTAAGTACACCGATGGTTATTGGCTATAAGTTATCTAAAAATAAGGACTCTCCTGATGTTGATCAATCTGAATACAGATCAATGATTGGAAGCTTTTTATATTTAACTGCCTCTAGACTATATTTAATGCAAGTTGTTTGTTTGGTCTCGAGATTCCAATCTGCACCAAAACAATACCATCTTTTTGTTGTCAAAAGAATATTTAAGTATATATCTAGGGTACTCTTGACTATGGTCTTTGGTATTCTAGGGGTAATGATTATTTTACAGGCTTTTACTGATGCTAATTGGGCTGGTTGTCTTGATGATAGAAAAAACACTAGTGGTACAACTTTTTATCTTGGTGATTGTCTTGTTGCTTGGCATACCAAAAAGAAAGTTTCAGTTTCATTATCAACAATAGAATCTGAATATATTGCAACCACATCTTGTTGCACTCAGCTTCTTTGGATGGCTCAAACACTTTTAGACATGGGTATTGATGTTACTAAACCTATTTCCATTTTTTGTGATAACTCCAGTGCAATTAACTTATCCAAGAATCTTGTTATGCACTCCAAAACCAAACATATTGCAATTAAATTTCATTTTTTAAGAGAAAAAGTTTTGGCTAATGAGCTTACTATGTAATATTTTCCAACTCACGAATAGGTAGCTGATATTTTTACTAAGCCTTTGGCTAAAGAGGTTTTTGAAAGACTTCTGTCTCGATTGGGGGTTATCTCTCAATCAATGCTCTCTTAATGTTCCATCCTTGCTTTAGGGGGAGCTCTTAGCTCTTTGAGTAGCTCCTTGTTGCTTTTGTAATGTCTTTGCTACTTCTTTTCTATATTTGTAACTGGTTGAGTTACTATTTTTTTTTATGTTTCCTTCTATACCCTTTGTCCTTGAGACAAAAAGGGGGAGAAATTTGGTTATTCTATTGGAAATTCAGGGTTGGTGATCATATTTAATTCAAATGGTTGTAGATGGTTTTTCTTCCATCAAGGACAAAGGGGTCCGAGTTTGTTGGCTTTCTCTTTGTGGTATATTGTGCTTGATGAGAAAACTACAAAACTAATTAGTGCTTTGAATACTTGGTGAGCTCTTTGTGTTCAGTTTGGAAAACTTGGGATATTCAGTGTTTCGGTGATCATGCTTTGGGTTGATGTATTTGGGTGTATTTTTTCATCACATAATGTGGTACTGATCATGTTAAGCTTTATGTGAAGATAAAAGTTATTCAGATGGTCTGATTGTTTCCAATTTGATCTCTTAGGATCTTTATACTTTAACATGATACATATTTGATGATTTTTTATTTCAACTTGATTTGTTTCAAGTTGATTATAGTTGAGATCTTGATTTAATTGGACTAACAGTGTTGATAAGGTTTGATTCAGGTTATTCAGATGGTATTCATGGTGATAGGGCCTTCTTCAGCTTCAGATTTATGAAATTGTCACCTTCACATGTTTAGGTATATTGTTTCATGGCATATACAGATGAAGGCAATGCTTATGGAAAAATGGTTTCAGTTGGTATGATTTAGTGTTGATAAATTTGGTACATACTATTGGTTTATTGCTTATTTATATTACTTCATCAAGCAATTACACCGTCTCAAGCAGTTTGGTTATTGATTCAATTGCTCCATGAAACTTGGTTTAGTAAAAATATCATATTCTCACATTTTATCTAGTTGTATAGTATATACTTTGGTTCTAGTATCTCATTTGGTTGATGGTGTTTATTGACTCAAATGGCATGTAATTTTCTATCATTTTTACTTGGTGATTTCTATGCCCAAGCCTTGAATTTGTAGTTGGCATCCAAACGCAAATACTCATTTGAAGTCTTTTACATATGATATTAATTTATCATTGGTATGTTAATGTTTTGTGGGGTTGACATCTACATGGAATAAATCCTATCGGGTTTCTCAAAGCTTTTTTCAATGGTGATATTGTGTTCAAATTATGTAAAATGCTACTTGGCATCTATCTTTTTTCATATGGTTAAGTCAGCATTATGAGAATCTTTAACTCAGAATATAGTCATTATGTGTTGACAATTTGCAAGCAAGACTTGGAAGTGATCATGCGATCAGGTCCTTAGTAAATGATTAATCAAGCGGTCTCGTAAGCATTTTTAATCAATTGATTATTATTGTGTCTTTTTGACTTCAAACTCCAAATATTTATTAACTTTGGTAAACTCTTCGACTAACTTGAGAGAAGACTTGTTTAGGGAAAAATGATATTGCATTTTCATTGAATGGTTTGGAACCGTAATGCCACCATGTTGGAATTTCAGTAGCATATTGTGCAAGGTTGTTGTGGTATTTTGGTTTGGTTTTCAGTTATGTTGATATTTGGTGTTTGGAAACATTGTTGGTGGTTTTTGTTTGAGCTAGAAGTGGTAGTTTGGGTAGTTTTCATGAAGAGCTTCAGAGATTTTAATTGCAGGTTAATTCCACCATAACAGAGGTAATATCTATGCATTATTTTTGATATTTCAATGGTAAATCTGGTAAATGAAGAGGAAAAGAAAGCTTTGTTTTTAGTTTCAAATAATTTTCTTAACTAAACTAAAACTACCTTGAACTTGAGCGTAAACTAAAAGGTTTCATCTCTCAGTGGCATTTTATCTTCATTTCATTGATTTTTGATTGGCTTCAGATTATACATTATGTTCATAAACTTTGGTTATTGAAATCACGGTTTTCTTGATATAATCATTTCACAAACATTGTATATATGTATCTCTACAAAAACACAAAAGAGAGGAGAGAGTGTGTGTGATGCAAAGAAAGGAAATTGTTTGAACATAGTATTTGTGAAATTATTTTTTGTAAAAAGAGAACAGTGAGCTCATATTGTTTTTATCTCTGATTGTATTATAGATATTATTTTTTGAGTTGAGCATTATTGCAAAATCATTTTGTATCCTATTGTAATTTTATCACTGCAAGAATAATTACAGTTATAAGGTTCTAATGGGTTGCGATATTTTGAATGTTTGATGAAGTTGGTGCTTTAGAAAGATTATGGGAATTGGTTCTCCACATTGTTACAGAGTTGGTGCTCTTTGATTAATAAAAGGGAAATTTTAGCAAGTGGTTTTTTATACCCCAAAAGGGATTTTCCACTCAAGAAATCTTTGTGTTATGTGATATTATTTGTCTCACATTCAGTTTCATGTTAATGTGCTCATTCAATCAATGCTCTGATACATTTAGTATGATCAAAAGTTTCTTATTTCAAAAGGTTGTCATGCAAAGTTAAAAAACCTTTTATTGAGCAAAGTTGTTGTTCTGTTACAAAAGCATATACAAGATTGTTCACACTCTAATTGAACAATATCATTTGATTCTTTTAACATAAGTTGTAAATGTTACTCAAGTTTCATGTCAATCTGATTGTAAATGTTGATGTATACTTTCATAAACAAGTCTGCCACATTGAGTTAAAACTAGTAAAAAGTTTCATTGTACTTTCAAAGTCAAAAATTAAAAAATTACTTCACTCTGATTCACCCCCCCTCTCAGAGTGAATCCACTTCCAACATGGGAGTCTCACCTTATCTTCTCATTTGAAAATTTTCCATCACTCCACTCCTATCCACATTTTGTGGATCTTGGTTTCCTTATACCTTCCTATTTAGCATTGCTCTTTCAATCAATCCAATAAGTTTTGTATTTGCAATATTGTTTCTTGTCTTCTTAGATCTTGGAGAAATCCACCAATAAAAATATTAAAATGGGGCATTATAGTCAAATTTCATAGTTTAAGTTTCAAATTGCATAAAATATCTATCATATTGTCTAATTGGTATTAGGGAAAACAAGTCCTCATGAAAAGTCTAAAATTCAAGTAAAAAATCAATAATTTCCCTTAGAAAAAGTTTTAGGATTTTCATATAGTTAGATAGTTTTTCCTAGTTACATAAAAAAGCCAAAAATATGTGTTTGTTCTTTGGTGGAGATAAAGGATTTTCATATAGCCACATAACATTGAATCACTTGCATAAAATCTATTTATTACCAATACACCAAAGAAGCTGGACTCTCTTTGCAAGTTTGTATCCACTACACATATACACAACAGGTCTAGAATCCTCAGTTACATGCAAGTGTTGAAGATTTAGACTTGAAATGTCTTAGCCCTTGCACATATACCCCAAAACTTTTAATATCCAAACCTTTCCTTCTTTTGGGGTTTCAAATCAGCTATGCAAGCTACATGACTACACAATATTTTTGGAAACTCAATAATCATGCTATCTCCAAGAAACATATGTTAATTCCCTACACATGCTTCAAAATTATAAAACCCCACACCTTTATGCAATTTGCAATGCATTTTTTCATCATTTCTCATGCTTAGTGTGCATCCTTGTTCCAAAGACAACCTTAAATCCCTACAAAATTGTTGTTCTCCTTGGTTTATCAGATTCTATAGACAAGATCAGCAATTTCATTGTAAGAACTTACATTTGAGCAAGGTTCCAAGATATTTAGTGCTTTTGCAAGATTTACAAATTCTAGCTAGATTCACAACCACATTTAATGGGATTTTTTCATTCAAATGAAACCTCCTATTACTCTAGGTACCCTGCATTACATTCTCTTAACATTCTAAATTCTCTACTATATTTTAAATTGAAACTGATGTTTAGTCTATGGATAAGCATAATGCAATTTTCAACAATATTCCTCTAGCATTGCATCCAAATAGTGGGTTTCAACACATACTACAGCTTGGGATACGGTTCAAGCCAATTATTACTATACCCTATTTTTGGCCCCATGGTTGTCGTTGCACCAAAAGGTTGACCTATTAATGTTCGATACAACCGCTAGAGTTAATGGATCCATGGTAGGCGGTTAGTCCAAGTCACAAATCTCGACGGGAGCGCTGACCATCTGCCAACAATCTCCCCCTCAGTGCAAGCTGAGGGGATTCAAACCCAATACCTTTGGCTCTATACCAATTATTGGCCCCACGGTTTTTGTTGCACCAAAAGGTCGACCTATTAATGTCTGATACAACTGCTAGAGTTAAGGGATCCATGAGAGGCAGTTAGTCCATGTCACGAATCTCGAGGGGAGCATTGGCCATCTGCCAACACCTATCACCATACCCAAAGCCACAAGGAAGAGATAGAGAAGGAAATCAAAGAATTTTTTAACATGGGACACATTAGGCCAAGCTCTAGCCCATTTACCTCATTAGTGGTCTTGGTGAATAAGGATTGCACAATGAAGATGTGCATTAAGAATAGGTATCCAATCCCCAAGATCAATGAATTGAAAGTTGACCTTTATGAGAGTTTTTTTCTTCAAGATTGATCTCCATTCATCATATCATAAAATTAAGGTAAGATAAGATGTTCATAAAACAGATTTTAGATGTCATTATCAACATTATTAATTTTCGGTCATGACCTTTTGTTTGAAAAATGTAGTAATCACCCTCCAATCTTGCATGAATCAAGTATTCATTAAATAATTGAAAATGTTTTTGCTAGTATTGTTTCATGGCATTCTTATTTATAGAAAAAATTGGGAGGATCACTTTAGACATATTGATAAGGTTAGAGCAGTAATATTTCTTAACCAAGGCTTCCAAATGTGAGTTTGGAAAGATAAAATTCTTATATTTGAGACACAATCAATACTAAGGGAATCTAAATGGATCAACAAAAAACTCAAGCTATTTTAGATTGTCTCCATTGAAGAAACTAATACAATTAAGAGGATTCTTTGGACTTTGCATCTATTATAAAAGGTTTTTTATTCTCCAAATTAGTAGCACCATTGATAAATTTGACAAATAAGAGAGCTTTCACAAAACAACAAGATTTTGTTAAAATCAGAGAGATAACTAGTTCATGCCCCATCTTGGCTATTTTTTATTTCACTTCCTTTTGTTTTAGAGTGTGATGTTTCAAGAGAAGGAATCAGGATAGTCATGATGCAAAACCAAAATCATATAGCATTTAAGAGACAAAATCTAAATGGTATTCTTAGTATACAACAAAGATATGTTAGTGATCATGCATACCTAGGCTAGGTTCAAACAAAATTTCATGCATGATAGATTTTTGGTCAAAACCAATCACAACAACTTGAAGTATTTTCTTAACAAAAGAGATTTGAATGATAAACAACAAAAATGGGTAAGTATACTTCAAGCTTGTGATTTTGATAAAGAATATGATAAAGTTAAGAACAATGTTGATGTTGATGCACTTTATAGGAAGCCTACCTTATGTTCTATTTTAGTTAATTATGTTGATTGAAAAACTAACATTATGGGTGAGTATACTTTTGCAAAGGATGACAAATACACTATTAAGCCTATTTCTCTACAAGGAAAGAATATTTTTAATTGTCATTCCCTCTTCTCAAACATAAGTCATAGTTTACTCTTTGCCTAATTTCCATATTTTTCTCTAGGCTAATAAGATGGTTAAAATGAAAAAATTAAATATAAAATTTGTCAAAAAAAAAAGAAAATTATATTAAATTATTTAAGAAGATGTTATAAGTGATAATTTTAAGTGTTGCTAGGTTAGGTTCACCACAACTTTAAGGAATATTTTTCGAAAACTATAAATTATTTTATTTTCTCAACATGTAATGGCAAGTGCTTGCTTATGTAGTATTATAATAATTATATTTGTTCGTAG
>VDFB02008967.1:240161-259773 GCA_007258455.2 Sequoia sempervirens | reverse complement strand
GATGTAGCAATAGAAATGATGGTTCTCGATAGAAGTATAGCGAGAAACAATAGCAAATGTTTCTTCATAATCAACTCTTTCTGTGAAAACCCACAAGCCACAAATCTTGCTTTGTACTTTTCAATGCTCCCATCTGTAGCATGCTTGATCTTGAATAACCATTTAGAAGATACTACAAACTTGCCCTCGGGTCTAGGAACAATGTCCCAAACATCATTCTTAAGAATTGATTGATACTCCTCTGCCATAGCATCTCTCCAAACCTAATGACTAGATGCTTCCTCAACACAGGTAAGCTCGGATTCTATAATCTGACTCATTAAGGCAACATAATTGGAGAACTTATGTGGCCTTTTACTTTCTCTGAATGTGCCTCTAGGAGCTGCAAAACTTTCAGCCTCTTGCATAGTACGCCTGGCCCATAGAGGTCTCTTTCTCCCAATAACCATGTTAGTAGGCCCATCAATAGGTTCCAAGGGTTCAATAGGATCAATATCTTCTTTTGGTTTTGAAATCTCCCTCTGAATCTCAGGAGTATGGTCAACTTCCATATCCTGAGGAGACTCTTCATTACTCCATCTCCATGAATGCCCTTGATCTCTTGAATGCAACATATTCCCTCAAGCAGACATCCCTAACGATCTCGATCAACTTCTACTCCGTATATTCTTTAGGATTTGATGTCTCACTGTGGCCCACAAATATTCCCTTCTTGCCAGAAAGTTCCAACTTGGTTCTCTTTTCCTTGGGAACATGAATATAGATAGGACATCCAAAGATCCTCAAATGACTAACTTCAGGCTTCTTCCCTGTAAAGGCTTCTTCTGGAGTCATATTCTCCAAGATCTTATGAGGACTTATGTTCTGAACATATACAGCTGTCCTGGAAGCTTCTGCCCATAAGAAGGTTTGCAAATCTTGATCATGGATCATGGCCTTCGTTGCTTCCACAATTGTCCTGTTCTTTCTTTCCGCAACATCATTCTGTTGAGGATTATAGGGGACACATAACTCCCTCTTAATCCCTGCATCAATACAAAAATTCTGAAAACTGCCAGAGGTGTATTCTCCACCATTATCAGATCCGAGGACCTTAGTTCATTTACCAGAAAGATTCTCTACCAAGGCTTTACATCTCCTTAAACCTATTTTAACACTTCTCAGACTTTTTAGTTTTCAAAATAAACCAAGTCTTCCCAGAGTGGTTATCACAAAAATCACATAATACAAGAATCCACCAAGATGGAACACATAGACCACATAAATCGTAATGAATAAGGTCTAAAATACATTTAGATCTATTTCTCTTACTATGAAAATGAGCTTTTATATTCTTACCCAAAGCACAAACTCCTTGCAAGTACCTTCGTGCTCCTAGTTGAACTTAGGAAGGCCCGACACCATCTTCTCCATGATAGGTAAGGCTCGGAAGTGTAGGTGAGCCAATCTCCGATGCCAAAGATCACATAGACTTGAAGAATCATGAACCAATGCTTGTAGAGGACGAGTGCAAACCCTGTAATGGCTTTCATGTCTAACTCCAATTATTTGAGCATCCTTGAAGCTAGAGTTCTCCATCCACACTAGAACTTTTCCTTTGGAGAAGGCAACTTGATATCCTTTATCTTCCAAGGCTGAAATAGAAATAAGATTGCGCTTGATTCCAGGAACATAAAGAACATTACTCAACTGAAGTGTGATGTCGGAATCCAAATGAAGTGTAGATGTCCCAATTCCTTTCACGGAGTAGCTAGCATCATCTCCAATGATGACTTGCTTGGAAGACTCCTCCACCAAACTTGATAAGTGCTCCTTAAAACTAGTGATGTGTCATGAAGCACCATTGTCGATCAGCCAAGTGTTGGTGTCAGTAGGTACATTGCTTGATAGAGCTGAATAAAACAAGTATTCGCATGAATCCTTCTGCGGAGAAGCATCATCAACATCTGTAACATTGGCCTGTTGCTTAGGTCTAGTTGGACAATGCTTAGCGAAGTGCCCAAACTTATCACACCTAAAGCATTGAATCTTGGACATGTCTCTCTTCTTCTTGAAGGGAGGTGCATCATCATTTCCCTTGTCTTGATTCCTCTTGAAGAATCCTTTCCTTCCATCTTTTCCTTTCTTCTTTGAAGCATGGGAGGCGAGAACATGAATGTCTTCATTCTTTGAACTTTGACCAACGCCTCTTGCCAACAACCTTGATTCTTCTTGAATGCAATCAGATCTTAGGCGATCCAACTTAGGCAATTTTGATCTTGCACTGATTCCCTGAATGTAAGATTCCCAAGACAAAGGTAGACCATTGAGAGCGAGCATAGTCACGTCTTTGTCATCAACCATATGCCCTATTGTCAAGAGCTGATCTCTCAAATCTGCAATCCTCATAAAGTATGCAATCACTGATTCACCTTTCGCCATCTTCACATGATGAAGTTGTTGCTTCAGTGCAAGTGCCCGACTGGTATTGTTGATTTCGTACATCTCTTCCAATGTTTTGAACATATCTCTCGCTGTCTTCAACTTAGAGACGATAGGCACAATATGATCCTTGATGGAATCAACCAATATCTTCATTGCTTTAACATCTTTCTTCACCCACCGTAACTCTTTCTTCTTCCTCCTCAGGTTCAGGAACACGACTCCACGAACTAACCCAAGTCATTTTCACGCAAGGAGCATGATCCTAAATCTCCATGATGTGAAGTTAGATGCCTCGAGTCTATCCTCAATCTTCAAACCTTCACCATCTTGACTAATTTAGACAAATGAACAAAATAGGGTATTGCTGATTAGGGATAAATCTGATCACGATCCTCTCAAACCCGCTCTGATACCATGTAAATTTTAATGATCAGATTTATGCACATAAATTAATTCAAATTAGACACAATAACACAACAGATACCCTGGGAAAACCCTCCTCTTGAGGGAGAAAAACCCAGCAACAATATATCACTTATATATTGAATTGTCACAAGAATGATCTTCTTACAAGAGGCCAAGATTCAGGCCCAAATACAAGCATCAATAGATGATGCAACACAACAATAAGAGAATACAATTCGCTGAAAAAGAACTCAGACTTCTAAACAATATAAAATTGCCTTGTGAAGAACTCGCGCTTTGATGAAGGACGAACTATGCTTGATAATGAATGTTGAATGGAGAGAACTCATCGAACATATATACAAGAGGGGCTAAGAGATGTGACCCTTCATTAATCTCAAAGTTGACCTCCAAGAGATATATCTTTTAATAAACAAGAATTCGGCTTAACACAAAATCGTGCCTCCTCATTTAATCTCGATTTTCTTCATTAAATATATATTAAGCCTCATTTATCAAAAGACGTGTCTTCACATGAAATCACCTCTAGTAATTAAATAGACGAAGGCTATCATTTAATTGACATTCAATCTAGGTTGGAAGAAGGCAAAGCTATTATCAAAGACAATAGATTTGTGGTCAAAACCAATCACAACAACTTGAAGTATTTTCTTAACAAAAGAGATTTGAATGATAAACAATAAAAATGGGTAAGTAAACTTCAAGCTTGTGCTTTTGATAAAGAATATGCTAAATTTAAGAACAATGTTGATGTTGATGCACTTTATAGGAAGCCTACCTTATGTTCTATTTTAGTTAATTATGTTGATTGAAAAACTAACATTATGGGTGAGTGTACTCTTGCAAAGGATGACACATACACTATTAAGCCTCATTCTCTACAAGGAAAGAATCTTTTTAATTGTCATGCCCTCTTCTCGAACATAAGTCATAGTTTACCATTTGCCTAATTTCCATATTTTTCTCTAGGATAATAAGATGCTTAAAACAAAAAATTAATTAAATAATTAAATATTAAATTTGTGAAAAAAAACAAAACTTATATTAAATAATTTAAGATGTTATAAGTGATTATTTTAAGTGTTGCTAGGCTAGGTTCACCGGAATTTTGAGGAATATTTTTCAAATAATATAAATTATTTTATTTTCTCAACATGTAATGGCAAATGTTTGCTTATCTAGTATTATAATAATTATATTTGTTGGATAGCCGATAAATAGTTTGAAACAATAGATTCTTACAAATCAAATGTATTATAACTACAAAGTGGTAAATACCTATTTTTGTAGGATTGTAATTCAAATATTTGTTATAGCTACATAATAGTATGAGATCCTACATAATTCAAGTATTTATTAAATATTAATGAGAAAAATGATTTTTTTCCAATAACCTTTGTAATTTGATTGGTTGATTTTGGGTTTGATGACAAATAAAATAAAATAATTCTTCACAATAAAATAATTTTAAGTAAATCAAATTGTTTTAAAATAGGTTATAAGAATAAATAAAGTTGTTTTAAAGTAAGTTATAAGAAATAAAAAAACTCTTCAATAAATAAAATAACTTACAATTGATATCTTAGACATATATATTTAAAACATTCATATTAAAAATAACTCCCATGGAAATAAAATTAACTTTTTGAAATAAAATAATTATTAAATAATTTTAAAATAAAATAGCTATTTATATGGATTTTTTAAAATAATCTTGGTTGTATATATTTTTAGAATTGTTTTAATCTTGTAAAAACATTACACCATCAAATCCTACAAAATACAAAGTAACAAAAAAGAAAACAAGTTTTTATTTAATTTTTTAATTTTTCTATTAAAAATTTTATTACTTGTTTAAATATTGAAATTAATAAAAAGATAATAATAGATCAATAAAATTATGTGGAATATATTAATAAAAATATAGTAAAATTAGAAATACGAAGTTATAACATTATAAGTATTATTATATAATAATAAGCTATATAATGAGTTAATTTGTAATAAAATGTTACAATAGATTCAAAGATTTTAAAATATTAATTATCATGTGAAAATAATATTATAAAAAATACTAATAAAAAATTATTTACTAATAAATAATAATTTAAAATCTTAATAATTATTTGCATCATGTAAAAAATAAATTAATAAACATTAAAAATCAAAGTAACTCACAAGAAAATAAAATAGCTATTAAAATAGACTTTTTAAATAATCTTAGTTGTAGATTCTTTTAAGATAAATTTAAGATGATTTTTTAAGTAATGATCCTTACTCCACAATCTCTCAATTTAATTATTGAAATTAATAATAAGATAATAATAGACGAGTGGAATATATTAATAAAAATATAGTAAAAAGAGAATATTAATAAAAAAAATAGTAAAATTAGAAATATGAAGTTATTAACATTATTAGTATTATATAATAATAAGACATATAATGAGTTAATTTGTAATAAAATGTTAAAATAGATTCAAAGATTTTTAAAATACTATTATCATGTGAAAATAATATTATGATGAAATTCTAATAAAAAAATTATTACTAATAAATAATAATAAAAAATATTGTTAATGGGCATGAGCCCATGGTGCATTGGATATGTGGTGGTGTTGTTGTGGCCACCAAAGTTCAATTCTTAGACTTGACCCATATCATTGTTACTACTGTGGGGTTCATTGTACCACACATTAAAATAAAAAATATGATACTATCAAAAATTAATATTGGTATTTTTAATAATAAAGAGATCATTATTAGATTCACAATCTTGAAAATGTTTAATATTATAGAAAAAAAATATATTAAAAAGAAAAAAATTAAATATTAAAAATAAAAATTTAATTAAAAATATTAATATACATTTTTAAAATATAATATGATACTATCAAAAATTAATATTGGTATTTATTGAAATGAGAGAAAAAACAAGATTGCTTCTCAAAAAATTTGTCATTCACATTGCCCACCAAACTATTACAAAGTATTGGCATTATAAAGCCATTTTTCTTCGTATGAAACTAATTACGGGAATATAACTTCCAAAACCTAATTTATTTATTAAATTAACAATAGCATGTTAATTTATTTATTTAACTATTTTATTAAACTATTTTATGTCATGTACTAAATTCTAACAACCCCCCCTTACTATCAATATAGAAAAAAACTAGAAATTAGTACACATATTCTTCGTCACTTTGATGTGGAATTTCTTCATCACTTGAAGTATGGTCCTTTCCTTCAATTATCAAAGTTTTATCTTGCAACTTTCCATCAAGAAGATTTTGTGCTCTTTGTTTGCAATTCAATACTACATGTCCTATATTTTTACAATAGAAACATGTGCCAATTCAATAGGTCCTTGAATAACTGACTCCTCTCATCCCAGAAGATTAATACGATGATGGTAGTGATCTCTGTACTGCTATTAATATGTTCTAATACAACACAACTGTGTGGGCAGATAATAGGTGATACTATGTGTGGCCCGATCAGCATAAATAGACCCAACACGATGAATACATGATTTTGAATGGTGCCGGTAAAACATTGTCAACTTGGATTGAATGAGAAAGTCTCGTATTTCTCCAACACAAGTTCTCCCAATTCGAACGTTGCCATGATTCTTGAATGGTATTTCTTTAGTTAATATTAGTCTTTTCAAACATTATTACCAACCATTGAATGAGAATCAATATTGTATATAGAACATCTTCAATCCCGGTATGACTTGGTATCTTATTTTATTTCACTAGCGTGCCCTCAATTGTCAAAATTTTCCATGAAAAATGAGTGGCTTGCTTGATATAGAAACCACATCCACAAAAACGGCTGGCAACATATAACACATAATGCTTGATATCAGTTGTGATAAACACACCTCGACAGTAGATTGGGGAATATAAAATTTTAATTTTAAACTTTTGAATGGAAACTAAACAATGGAAAAAATGCACACGGTGAAAGAGAAGAATGCGTATGAATGATGGAGTCAAAAAGGGTTTTACATGGTCTTCACTACAGTAACATTGTAAACACCGCTATGAGAAAAACAAATGAATGGCTCAAAGAGATCAAAAAGAGGTCCAAGAATAAACCTGCTCTGACACCATATTGAAATGAGAGAGAAAATGAGATTGCTCTTGAATCAAAATTTTGTCATAAAGTCATTTTTCCCTATGAAAGCAATAACACCTAATTTATTTATTAAATTAACAATTGCATGTTAATTTATTTATTTAACTATTTTATTCAACTATTTTATGTCATGTACTAAATTCTAATAATTTTTTTATGATAAAGAGATCATTATTATATTCATAGTGAATTTGAAAATGTTTAATATTATGAAAAAAAATTAAATATTAAAAATAAAAAATAATTAAAAAATATTAATTTTTATAAAAATATTTATTTTACAAGGTTAGTATTATATTATTTTGAAAAATAAAATAAAAATTTATATCATTTAAACATTAAAAAAATACTTAAAATATAAACATAAAAATGACATGACAAATTGCAAATATTATTAAAAGGACTTTGTTAAACCTGACTTAAATGATTCTTTTATGAAACTGACTACATATTCTCTTCTAAAACTGGATTAATATTTATCTCCAAAGAGTTTTATTTAAAAAAATCTTTGGAGATATTTTGAAAAATAAAATAAAATTTATGTTATTTAAAAATAAATAAAATGTGACGCATTTTCCATGCAAGCAAGTATAAAACCAGGGAGGAATTTGAGGGACAAAATGTGTTGGTTGTTTGGTGTGGAAATTCCAGCATGGAAATGTCTCTTGATTTTTCATACCAGAATGCCAACCCCTCCAGCATTGTTCACAACACTGTAATTACAAAATGGGTTATATAATTTGGTTGATAGTGGTGATTTTTTGTTTTTTATTATGATTTTATGAATAAGTGGCAATTGATCTAAATTTTGATTTTTGAAGTCCTCGTGTTGCCAAGGGAAATGATTGGGAGATCAGCATTTGAAGTGGTGATATGGCTTCTCAAATGGTTGTTTCTTTTGGTGGTGGATTTTGTGTTGCTTTTGTTGGCTTGGGTGATAGTGGCAATGTGGCTTTAGAAGGCCTACTATGGTCCCTCTCGATCTCAAGAACAAGTGTGGGAAAATTCCTATGCTGGACATTGGAACATGGGAAAATTCTCTCTAATTATACACATTTTTTATTTATATACTATGTTACAATAGCAAAATATCATAATAGCAAGACAGGTTAAAGGCAGAAATGGCATTCATAGGTAGCTTAAGTAAGTATCCAACATGTTATTTTCTAATTTGAATCATCTAAAGTCTCCATAAATGAACTCTATGAAGTCTATTTAATCTCTTACCTCGCAAGGTTTTCCAAAAACTAAAATTTCAAGCATAAACTTGAAGTTTGTTATTCTATTACATAAATAAATATGGGAAACACCTTAAAGCTAACAAGCTTCATAAAATACAAGTGTTTTTAGTATTTATTGTTTACAAAAATTCATAATGGTTACGACTCATTGGAATGTTGTACCATATTTTCATGGGAACATTTAGGCATGTTATGGGCCCTCTCGAGCTCAAGAACAAGTGTGGGAAAATGAGCAAATCAAGGTACATAGGATGTCTATTTTTCTCTTTGATTATCTAATTTTTATGGTTGTGGCATAAGGAGAAATAAAATGGTTTATGAATCTATATTTTTATAGGCATTCTCAAAAATAGAAAGTTTCACATCTTGTGGAGCCAAATTTGAAGATGGGAACTAGAGGATTTTGATACTATGATTCTTGCAACTAGATATAGAAGTAACATGAAGATGATGTCTTTCTTACATTTTTATTGGAATCATTTTATCTCTATCCATATTTTCTCCTATTAAGGAAAGATGATCCCACCCCTAATACTGTTGGAGAATGTGAACCATGACTTGGGTAGGCATCCAATGAGATGGTTATTCTAGATATTTACTACAATAAGGCACAACAAACTATCAAACATAGATGGAATGTTGCAAGAGAGATTATTGGTATGATGGAGGAGGGGGATGGTGAAAAATTAAGACTCTTATATCCAATCAATATGAACTCTTATGTATAAGTTATATGTGAAATTATGCTTGGATAACATTTCACCTCTATTAGCAATCTAATCATAGTGTTGATGGTTAAACTTATGTAATATTTGGATGGTCAATCTTAATGTCAACTAGTTATTGTTTCCCTAACTCACATTGTTTTGGTGGAGTGGTTGGGTGGCACTAGTAGAACCATTGTAAATATTGTGTTTAGTCTCTGATGTAAACAATTATGTGATTTTCACTTAATAAAACACTTGGAGAATTGTATATGTACAATGGATTCATCACATAATTTGCTTCACAACATTATTTTTGTTTTTATCCTACATTATTGAATTTAAAAGCCCTGGTGTCATGATTGTTGTGTGCACTCTTTAATCACACCAAAAAAAAAATTCCTTCATATATTATCCAAATTAAAGTGAAGAAATGTACATATATGTTGGGTAATTGTGAATCAACTTTGTAGAGATTTTAATATTAATCTTGGGAATAAACCGCTAGAGACTATTGAATTGATGAATTTTAACTTTTATTTAAGTGAATGATCTAATTAAATAGTTGTTTAAGTGAATGGTGTTGCTTCTATTTGAAATGCAAGCCTAGATATACACAATTTACAAATACATGGGTTGGGTTATTGTGAATTGTAAGTTAAAAAACACACATATACACAATAGGTATGAAAAATTACAAGATCCAAAACACGTTGTGATTTGTAACCTGCACTTCACATGGTACCCAAAACACACTATGTTTTCCAACTATTTATGTGGAAAATTATATCCATTTTGCCTAATAACATGAACAATGGTTTTTTTATTTGAATTGCAAACCTAGATATACATAGTTTAATAGCACATGGGTTGGGTATGTTGTGAATTTGTAGGATAATAAACACAGTCTATTTTGAAACCTCCTATTTTTCATAATAAATTCATAACTATACATAGCTAATTATTCATTTCAAATAAAATCATTTTATAAGATTGTGGTATTTCTATTTCAAATGTATACCTAGATATATATAATTTAAAAACATATGGGTTGGGTATGTTGTGAATTGTAGGTTAATAAAAACAGTGTGTTTTGAAATACAACACATTTTGAAACCTCCTATTTGTTATATGATAATCATAACTATACATATCTAGTTCTCCATTTCAACTACATGAAGGAAAAATGATGGATGATGTTGATGATAGATGAAGAAGTGGAGATGAGTGAGATGATATGCAACTATAGTGAGCTATCCATGATTATGCATATGCTCAAATGCAACAAAAAAGAAAACTAACCTAAAATGTAACTATGATGCAATGGAGATGGTGAAATGTAACTATGAAGCAATTAATTAATCTAAGATGAGAATGCAAAGTAACACATAATATGAAAGCTCCAAGATCCTATGAAAAACCTGCATGGTAACAATACTCAAAGTGTGGATGGAAAATGGCATTATAACACTATTCCAATTTGTATCTCAAAATAGCATTATAACATTACTCAAAAGGTGAATGATAAATGCAAAGGATAAGGGGTGTATTTATAGATTTTTGCAAGCATTTTGTAAGGTGGCATGTATCAACGATTTACATTCAAAGGAGACAAGATAGACGGTGGAGATGAAAGGAATCAGGATGTTGTCCCCTTGAGCAAGGGAAACATCCCATGTGTGTGAAGAGAATCCCTTCACCAATTGGAAGCATGTCAAATGTATGAGATTCCAGGTGTGTGAAATAAAGACCCATGTGCTTCAAGTTTGTTGGAAGTGTGGGGGAATAAAGCCATGCGCTTTTTCTTATTGGTAGAAGTGTGTGAGGATAATTCCAATTAATAATTAGGCATATTTATTTTCATGTGACCTTTATGAGGTGGCACATATAAAAGAGTTTTAGAAATGTAATCTAATTCTTAATTAGGATTAGGGAAGATTAATTAAATAAAAAATTTTAGGGTTTATTTTGTTTATTTAATTTAGAAGATTGTGAATGAGGAGAATTAAAAGGAAAGTGAACAATATAAGTAAAGTGAGACTTTATTTATATGTAGTTAAAGTATTAATCAAATAGGTTTTATTTAATTAATTGAATGCAATGACCATTTTCAGGTGTATACATTTTTCCCCTCTTTGAAGTGATTTGTTTACACATTACTTCAAAGAATATTTTGATGTTGATGCCCAGACAATGCAAGATTTTGATGCCCCAAATGATGCAAGATTTTGATGTCCCAAATTTTTGAATTTTAGGTATTGACTAATAGATGGCCCCCTCTAGAGATAAATCGGTGAATGTGAGGATGTAAAAATGAAGTGTTGAATGGTGTGATAAGTGTTGTGATGCCACAATGATGATCCAATGTCGATTCAGTGAATGTTTGATGTTAAAAATGATTTATCTCTGAAATGGAGTTGCAAGCTCTTTCTTTGAATAGTGGTGATTAATTACCACTCCTTTTTGGTAAAAATGTGAAATAAATCCCACCCTAATTCCCTCCATTTTACCCTTAAAAGGTAAAAAGAGGTAAAATGGGATTCATTTGCACATTTGAGTTTGGAGAAGTTGAAGATTGGAGAGCTTAGAGAGAGACGGTGATCCCATACCACAAGCATCATTTCAAGCATCTTCGCAAACCTGATCAGCCTGTTGCTTTTGGACCTACGGTACACTTTATGACAAACCTCTTTATTAGTCATTTTCTTGCCTTTTAATGGTATTTTAAATGTCGTAGATGGATGTTGTAGCTTATGGGATTTCATTTATGCACTTTCAGTTGATGTTTTTGTCGTTTTCGAGTGTTTTGAGCATGTTTAGGAGTTTTGGAACCTTTGGGGTCCCAAATGGCATCTTTTGCAAGCTTGCAATTCAATTTTTCATGTGTTTTAAGAGTTTTGACACCTTTGGGGTCCCAAATGGCACCTCTTGCAAGGTGGAAATTGATGTTTTTGAGCCTTTTGAGAGTTTTGGTGTCTTTTAGGTCCTAAGTGGTGCCTCTTGCAAGCTTGAATTTGGTGTTTTTGAGCCTTTTGAGAGTTTTAACCCCTTTGGGGTCCCAAGTGGCACCTCTTGCAAGGGTCAAAATGCATGTTTTTGGGTAGTTTTAGAGTTTTGGTGCCTTTGGGGTCCCAAGTGGCACCTCTTGTAAGTTTGAAAATGCATGTTTTGGCGCCTTTGGTGTCCCAAGTGGCACCTCTTGTAAGCCTTGAAAACCTTGTTTTGAGTTGCATACTCTATTTTGGCACCTTTGGGGTCCCAAATGGTGCCTCTTGTTGCCTTGGAAAGTTTCCCTCTTTGTTGATTTGAGGTGGCTTATCGTTTGACCCATTTTGTGGGGTGTGATTGGGAAAAGACTTTGAGGTAATGTTCGCAAGATGTACTTGAAGTCTAGCAGTCATCGGTTTGTCACATTTTGGATTGATTTCAGTCATATCATGGTATGTGTAGTTTTTTATTGATGTTTTGCATGATGATTTTATCTCATGATAAGCAAGAATCAAATGATAGAACTAGTGTTGTATCGTCCTCATGATAGGTGAGGAATGACAATAGGATAGATAGTGTATCATCCTCATGATAGGTGAGGAATGATGGTAGGATTGATAACATATCTTCCTCATGATAGGAAAGGAATGATAGCTTGATTGATAACAGATCATCCTCATGATAGGCAAGGAACAATGACTTTGAATGATAGCAAATCATCCTCATGATAGGCGAGGATCGATGAGTTTGAATGATAGCATATCATCCTCATGATAGGTGAGGAATGATAATAAGATTGATAACATATTGTCCTCATGATAGGTGAGGAACGATAGTAGGATTGATAGCAGATCATCCTCATGATAGGTGAGGAACAATAGTTTGATTAAATGAGATGTTGATTGTTCTGATGTGATTTGATTTGAATGACTGCACATTAGCTTGATTGCCTGATAATCTTGATTGAACATGAAATTTATGGATTGATTTGTGTTCATGATTAGGGAGATGGAGATGTACTCCAATCTCGGGAGTGATTCCCAAAGACCTAGAACATGGTCCACCATTTGTCATCAGCTAACTTAGAGATTATCTCTCGGTGTGGATTGATTTCCTTGTTAGAAATTCCACAATATAGAATCAAAAAAAGTTTATTGACAGCTTTGGTAGAGAGATGGAATGGTGATCATAATACATTTCATTTACAGATAGGAGAGATGACCGTGACTCCTAGGGACATCTATTGTATTCTACTGATCCTAGTGATGAGAGAGATAGTAGTGTATGATAAGATAGAGTGGGTTGGGACAACTGCATTGCAGAGATTTAGTCGAGATGATTATGTTATGGGTTGATGGATCCCTTGGATTGAGATGATTAGTAGATATGATCCTTTTTCATGTGTAATTTCTAGATTTATTGGTGGATTCCTTTGTCCTTATTGTAGTTCAAATGGATTTTCAATAAGTTGGGATCATGTACTATTATGGATGACACTTGATGGTATGAGGTATGCCTTGGACTCATGTATGTTAGCCCACTTATATTGATATTTGCACGAGGTTTCCTATTATGGGGCGACGAGTTTGTCTTGTGGCATCACATTATTGCAGACCTAGGTATGGGAGCCTATATCCATCACTCGACCCATGGGAGAGAGACATCAACCAGCAGGGAGACCCTATGTCTTCAGTAATAGTGGTCCACATGTCCAACATAAGTTGGGCAAGGTTGCATATTGGAGGCGGGTTCTGGATGATTTGGAGACTGTCATGTGGTGGCCATACTTGGATTGTGAGCAGTGGCCAAAGGATCAGCTAGAGATGCCATATATGTTATTATCCCACTATCTGATTAGGCAGACACATTATGTGCTTAAGCGTTACTTGTATCTGTGAGTATTTCGATAGTTTGGATGGGTTTAGGGGATGCCCCTATGAGTTGCCCATTATGCATGGCAATGGTAGGATTTGTTAGAGTGGGGCCCCTTTGTATCATATGAGATAGCCTATATCAAGTATTATACCTTGACCCCTAGTTTATGGGATAATGTTTTGTATATTATAGATGTCAGGATGACCGAGGATTATTCAAATTTCTTTCATACGCATCCATTTCCTAGATTTACTCATCCCGAGGAGCCAATACCATCACTTGATGGAGAGGGAGGAGAGGATGAGGGTGGTGATGATGGTGTACAAGGAGCTTGCAGAGGTGATGAGGGTGATTATGAGGGTGGTTGCAGAGGTGATGATGGTGGGGAGAGTGATGGTGGTGCAGTGGGTGATGATGGTGGGGAGAGCGATGGCGGTGCAGTGGGTGATGATGGCGAGGTAGATGATAGTCATCCGTTTGATTTTGTAGTTTTGAGGCATATGAGGAGCATCGACATAGGTTAGGAAGTGCTTCCCAGGATTCATATTGGGATACACTCACAACAGCAATCAACATAGATAGCATCGCTACAGGAAAAGATTTAGTCATTTCAAAGAGAGATAGCATAGGCTCGAGCACAGATTGTGTCTCTTCAGAATGAGTTAGGGCAGTGTTGGGCATAGATTGATATTTTGAAGACTGATAGAGGGAAAAATAGGCAACAAATACAACAATTGCAGGCACAGATGCTTATACTTACTTCAGAGAGGGATGCCTTCAGACACTGGATAGAGTAGGCTGAGGCTATTGTTGAGAGGATATAGTAGATGACACCATTTGTAGGTATAGTGGATTTCTTCAAAGAGATCAG
The DNA here is from genome assembly GCA_007258455.2 of Sequoia sempervirens. Lineage (NCBI taxonomy): Eukaryota > Viridiplantae > Streptophyta > Pinopsida > Cupressales > Cupressaceae > Sequoia > Sequoia sempervirens. The sequence continues at coordinate 245,098 of VDFB02008967.1, read as the reverse complement.
ACACATTTCTTAGGAGTTATAGTTTTATAGAGGTAAATATCATGAGTTAGTTCCTCTTGAGCGATGAGAGAGTTTTGTATAGTCTCATTTTGGCAGATCTCATTCTCGGACTGCTAGCATAGGCATTACACAGCCATTGCCTCAGGATAGGAGAGATCCAAGTGTAGGTATGTCGGGTAGAGGAGGTACCAGTTCCATGAGAGCAACAAGATCTAGTGGGAGCTTGACATAGCATTTTTTGATGTTCCTGGGACATTGAGTACACACCTTTTTGTGATATGTTTCCCATGATATAGTGTCATTTTGGATTTTGATGTGTAGACACTTGAAATTAGCATTATCCACCAAGTTCACATTCATCCGCTCATAAAATTAATTAAGTTCATTAAATGCATTCATTAGGAAAGTTAGGTTCATTTAATCTCTAAGGATTATCGACTTAAATTGAATAAATTAACTTTATTTAATTTAATCCTATCATTCCCTCTTTTATTAAATAAATCAAGACTTTATTTAATTAAATCTCAAATGTCATATTTCTCCCTCTTGATTTAAATAAATCAAAATATTCAAGTCAAATGGGTCAAAATCAACTAATCATCACCTAAGCTAAGCTAATCTTGATTAACCTAATCTAACCACCCATCACATCCTCTAGCTTTTCCCACTTGCACCCATAAATCATTTTAATTCATTTATAAAATCAACATTTTCCGTCAACATGGCATCTTTAAGGAATATTCCCTCAAGTTTGAATTCAAAATCAAGTGGACATGTACATCCAACAGAGCAATTAATGTCTCTTACATGTCCCTTGCACAAGTCAAACTCAACATTTAACTCTCAAATTCAAATTTGAAATCTCCCTTTATTTGGCACATTGACCAAAATGTGCTCATTCCTCAACCTATCACAAGTTGACAAGTGGCCTCTTTTCATTGGCTTGTTTTTAGTCCCACATCCTCCATGTTTGGCATTCTTTCAACTTGAGAATCTATAAATAAAGATCATCTCCATTGGTTTAATCCTCCACAATCCCCACAATTTGATCCACACATCTTATGCAAAGTCACTCTCTTCATTTGAGAACTGATTTTGCCCATCTTACTCAATCTTCAAAGCATTTTATCATTTAGCTTATCTATCAAGGATTGGGAAATGGCCATTTTTCACAATAGCACCAATCCACTATGGGATAGGATTTATTTCATGTTTTATATGCCTTACTTTGTCTTGTAATTTTTTTCATTTTAAAGCATGATTTATTATCTCATAGGAGCACTATGGTATTTGCATAGTTTGAACTAACATTCTAATGTGTTTTGAGGTTTGAGCTATTTTGTAGATTTGTGGTGCTTCATAATGGCACTAGAAGGAGGGCAGGAATAAGTCTTTGTTTATGTCTTTGATCATGAGCTTTTTTATAGCGTACCTTCTTTGAATTCAACTTCTGACATTATTTGCTACAAAGTGGTTAAATTCTTTCAATCATCACTTCTAGGATTCTCATTGGTTTTCAGTCAAAACTTGTTGTAGAAAGAAGGTCTTTTTATTTACATTCTCTATGAAAGAAAATTTATTCTTAGTGCTTTCGGTCAGTCCTGTTAGAATGTATTTTGTGTCTGAAAAACTTCATTAGACTGTTTATACCTGTAGATAGCTTTAATGAGAACCCGATGAAAATTAAATTTCACTGTCTTATTGAGCAAATAAGGGCTAATCAGTGGCTTGATTTGAAGCTCAGCCAAGTGTAGCAAGACACATATTTATGTCTTTTGGTCATGTAGTGGATACCAAAAACAAATAGCACACATATCTTTTCTGGTATATTCCAGCTACCACTATAGATTCTCCATCTAGGACAACTCTTAAGCTTTCTGGATATAGTACATTTATGGATGCCTAGCCCCATTTATTTAGCTAATGTTTGACACTAACCAAGAAATTCCTAGGTATACCTACAGTTCTTAATTGAGTGTCCTTTTTTTGTGTGCGCCGGTATGTGAGATAAACCATTGTATCTGTACTTCAAGATTTATGTTATGATTATCGGTGCATTATCTCTTTTGAGTCAATAGTCATTCATTACACACAGTTTCCTCCACTATGGCTGGTGGACAACAGTTGGCCTTTTGTTCATCAACATACATGGTAACACCCTTTCCTGTCTTACCAGTTTCTACTTTTCTGAAAGAAAAAAAAAAAAAATACTAAGATATTATCTTTGTTGAACAAAGTGATGCCCATTAGACTGAGTGGTTTCCTGCGTACTATATGCCAACAAACACAGAAAGAAAGAAAAAACTTCCAAGCTTTAGTGAAGGGAAGGAAAACAAGGGCTCGATGGATAGGAATATTTCCTTGTCATTCATTTAGTTGCATGTCTATGGTGTCTGTTATGGCTGAGACTCATATTAGCTCAATAGAAGCAACAGTACAAATGATCACACATGAATGATTAGGGACCGAGCAATCGTTCTTATTGTTTCTTGCAGCTCCTCATAAATGTCTCATTCGTCAGGCATTTTTGTTATCACTGTCACCGTCCAAAGTTCTCCCACCTTCTAAAAAACATTGTTACTATTGGGGTAGAGAAGGGATAGAGGATGGTGTAGCGAAGTTACACACAGGGCCGAGGGACCCACTCACAAGCTATATAGTATTAGTAGTAAGGAAATGGGAGTACGCTAGTAGCATCTAGAAACTATTCGTTTGTTGCTCAAATAAGGTCATAAATGATTGCATCCCCTAAATTCTTTGCTTGTTGTTCAAGTAAACTTCAAACTTTGTGCACCTTTGAGTATTTGTGTGAGCAGATTCCAAAAATAATATATATTTGGTATTTGCAGCTATAATAGTAAATGAAAAACAATATATATTTGCTATTATAGTTGTCACTAGTAAATGAAAAATCTTTGAGTCTATTCATAGATCTGAATAGTAAACAAAATCTGATGTGATGCATCTTTATCTTAAATATTTTTTCTTAGTATTTGTGCCATTTTTAACTTCCTAACAGTTTTTTTTGAATTGATCTGCTAGATTGTGGCTGGAGAAATATTGTTATGATATAATATAGTCATATGTTGGTTGAATAGATACCATGCCTTCACATAAGCTACACACAATAACATTTGGTGGGTGAAGAAAATCAAAATGAGTGGAGGAAGAGCATCAGTTTGAATGGTTTGGTTAAGGGATCAATGGCATTGGAGTTGGCCAAGCAGTTGGAGAATTGGGTAGAAAATTTGAAAAGAGAATTTTTAAATGCTTTTGAGTCTAAAATATCTGTCACTACTTTTATTTTCTATTTTATACCCAAATTCATCTAATTTGCTTAAAACAGAAAAAGTGAAGTTCAAGTTTTTATGACATGCGCTTTCTTTAATTATTGATCATCAAGGTTATTTAATTCCTTTTTGGCCTCTAGTTTGTAGGACTAAATGGTTTTGTAGGTTGACCAAGCTGGAGGTAAAGAGTTATGATGGCACCAATATCTCATAATACCAAGTGTTTTTGAACACTTTAGTGTTGTTTAACACTCTCAGAGAGTCCATAAAATCTCTCTTAAAGATTTGTTTCCTTATGCTCTTAGGACACTAGATTTATTTTGGATCTAAAAAGAACAAATTCAAATTCTTGCTACAAAAGGTTTAAAATGAATCTTAGGACAAACTCACTAAATTTTGTTTGGGAACAAGAAATTGAACAAGGCAATCTTCACATTTGCTTTGGTGCTCTAAAAACGAATTCATCATTGTTTTGATGCTTAAAATGAACATTTTTTTTTGTGTCTTGTAATCTCTTATTCAAAGTAATCTCATCTAAAAAGGTGTATGCACTTCTCTAGCACTTCACAATGATCTTGAGAATCAAGTCTTTTTGATGACATTAGGTTGTATAAAATATTGCCTCCACACTTCGATTTGGGTTTAAAATTGAGCAATATCTTGTGTGAGTGTGAGTGGGGGCATTATCGTGTATATTCTCTCTCTTTGTTGCCATCAAAGATTGATCGAGTTAAGGATTTTATCTTTACTCACTTTTTTTATCTTAGAGGGCCTGCCTTGGGGAAAAAGTACTCACCCAAGGGAACGACTCAACCGGTAACACTCTAAAGCCAAGAGTATTTCCAACTGGTATATAAATGTGGGTATTGGAGTAAACACCAATATCACGTGGTTGATTCTGACAAGATGGATTAGAAAGGGGACTCTTGCCGTATGGGTCAATCTCCATGAACAGAAAGTCCAAAATAAAACCCTTGTTTGTAGTGGCCTATTAACTCATTCACCGAGTTTATCGAAGTGGTACATTGGAACTTAGATTCCAAGAAGTTACTTGCCATGTCTAATCTTGGTTAAAGTATAGAGGTTAAGACTTCATTCTTAACATACATTTATACTTTCTCCTTGGTTGCATGTAAAATCATCTCTTCTTCTACAAAGGGCATGAGGCAAGCCCACCAAGAAAAATGTACCAATTGAGCTAGGATGTTATATTGCTTGTGAGTCATTTTGAAAACATAGTGCTTTTGATCGAAAACATTGGAAAACCAGCATTCAACATGATCATCAAAATTGCAAATGCTTTAGGAGGGGAAAATATCCTTAAAAAATTCACATGTTATTGCTTGCCCTTGGGATTCGTATCCTTAGAGGCTTCTAAGCATTTGGATTTCATCTCAATTTGCTCCTACTAAGGTCAACAATAGGTAACTCTTGCCTCAAATTTCCTTGGTTTCTGCATAATAAACTTTGCAGGATAAGGGAAAAGTTGAGACATTAGACATCTAGATTCAAAATCTAATCAAGAGTGTGTTTGTGGTAAAAAGGATCTATTAAGCAAAGATTAAATCAATTGGACCCCACATATATGCTTGGCATCTTTTGGTCATATGGTTTTCATGCAAACATTGGTCTTTTGATTTTGAATTA